>ONZH01026069.1:0-72078 GCA_900303285.1 Rhinella marina | reverse complement strand
TCTTCTCAGTTTAATACCGTATACGTCCCCTATCTTGGGACCTATATTAATGGATTTTTCGAACGGAAAAGGGAAAAAGAGCTTGCTCTGGCCAGGGGAGTGTTTTTTCCCACTGCAAGCTAAGGGGACGTGTCCATGCTCTGCCTATCACAGGTCAGGAGGCAGATAAAAAGAAGAACAAAAACAAACATGAGTGCAACTTCTGATACGTCCCCTATCCGGCTAAATTGTTTGTAGAGTGGGCCTGTAGGTGGGGGGGCAGGCTGGGGCAAGGAGGTTCGCTGGAAGAGCCAGAGGAGTGCCCCTGGGCTAGCGTGTGTGGTGGTGACAACAGCCAGAATGGATTTTTGAAAACTGTTGCATCAACCGGTACAGTCGTAAATTATGAACTTGATCAAGTGTAGCAATGTGTTCTCCGTATTCTTCTCACTTTAATACCGTATATGGCAGCTATCCGGAAAAATAGTTTGGAGAGAGAGAAAGATAGGAAAAAGACGTCAATTGTTTGGAGAGAGAGGCTGTAGGGTGGGGGGGCAGGCTGGGGGGAAGGAGGTTTCGCTGGAAGAGCCAGAGGAGTGCCCCCTGGGCTAGCGTGTGTGGTGGTGACAACAGCCAGAATGGATTTTTGAAAACTGTTGCATCAACCGGTACAGTCGTAAATTATGAACTTGATCAAGTGTAGCATGTGTTCTCCGTATTCTTCTCACTTTAATACCGTATATGGCAGCTATCCGGAAAATAGTTGGAGAGAGAGAAAGATAGGAAAAAGACGTCATTGTTTGGAGAAAGGGCCTATAGGTGGACTCCGGAAAAATTGTTTGGAGAGAGGGCCTGTAGGTGGACCTCCGGAACAATTGTTTGGAGAGAGAGAGGGCCTGTAGGTGGACTCCGTTAGAAATTGTTTGGACAGAGGGCCTATAGGTGGACCTCTGGAAAAATTGTTTGAATAGAGGGCCTGTAGGGGGGCCTCCTGAAAAAATTGTTTGAAGAGAGGGCCTGTAGGTGGACCTCTGGAAAAATTGTTTAAATAGAGGGCCTGTAGGGGCCCTCCTGAAAAATTGTTTGAAGAGAGGGCCTGTAGGTGGAACCGCTGGAAAAATTGTTTGAATAGAGGGCCTGTAGGGGGCCCTCCTGAAAAATTGTTGAAGAGAGGGCCTGTAGGGGGCCTCCTGAAAATTGTTTGAAGAGAGGGCCTGTAGGTGACCTCTTGAAAAATTGTTTGAATAGAGGGCCTGTAGGGGGCCCTCCTGAAAAATTGTTTGAAGAGAGGGCCTGTAGGGGGCCCTCCTGAAAAATTGTGCTAAAAGAGTCAGTTGGACCTCTAAAAAATGGCGTTTTTTGGGTCAGTGTTAGGCAAAGACATATGGAGGAGGAGGAGGAGTAGAGAAGAGGAGTAGAGAAGAGTAATCGGATACATAAGTTATTTAAATCTTTAGCTGCTTTCCCCCGGAGGAGATTTGAATTCC
Source organism: Rhinella marina (assembly GCA_900303285.1). NCBI lineage: Eukaryota > Metazoa > Chordata > Amphibia > Anura > Bufonidae > Rhinella > Rhinella marina. The sequence continues at coordinate 70,612 of ONZH01026069.1, read as the reverse complement.
GGTGAAATCCAGGCTTTGTTCATTTTAATAAGCGTCAGCCTGTCAGCGCTGTCAGTTGACAGGCGTGTACGCTTATCGGTGATGACGCCACCAGCTGCACTGAATACCCGCTCTGACAGCATGCTAGCGGCAGGGCAGGCCAGCACCTCCAAGGCGTACAGCGCCAGTTCAGGCCACGTGTCCAGCTTTGAAACCCAGTAGTTGTATGGAGCAGAGTGATCGCTACGGACGTTGGTATGGTCAGCTAGGTACTCCCTCACCATCTTTCTGTACAGCTCCCCCCTACTCTGCCTAGACTGGGGACAGGTGACAGTGTCTTGCTGGGGTGACATAAAAGTGGCAAAGGCCTTGGAGAGTGTTCCCCTGCCAGTGCTGGACAAGCTGCCTGCTCGCCTCCTCTCCCCCACTACTTGGCCCACAGAACCATGCCCTCTGCCGCTAGCAGCGTCAGATGGGAAGAATTGTTTCAGCTTGTGCACCAGGGCCTGTTGATATCTATTCACTCTCATACTCCTTTCCTCTGCAGGGATGAGAGTGGAAAGGTTCTGCTTGTACCGTGGGTCCAGGAGAGTGAACACCCAGTAATCGGTGTTGGAAAAAATTCTTCTAACGCGAGGGTCACGGGATAGGCAGCCTAACATGAAGTCTGCCATGTGCGCCAGAGTCCCAACACGCAAGAATTCCCTCTCCTCACTGGCCTGACTCTCCATTTCCTCCTCCTCCTCCTCCAAGTCCTCCTCTTCAGCCCATACACGCTCAAGAGTTAAGGACTGAGCACTGGTACCCTCTACTGTCTCGCCGACATTCTCCTCCTCTTCCTCCTCATCCTCATCCCCCTCCTCCGATAGGCGCTGAGAAACAGACCGGAGGGTGCTCTGGCTATCAAGCGACGTATCTTCCTCCACCGTCTCTTGTGACAAGCGCAAAGCATCCGACTTGATGCTGAGCAGTGAGTTTTTCAACAGGCAAAGCAGCGGGATGGTGAGGCTGATAATGGCGGCATCGCCGCTGACCATTTGTGTTGACTCCTCAAAGTTGCTCAACACCTGGCAGATATCAGACATCCACGTCCACTCCTCATTGTAGACTTCAGGAATCTGAGAGACCTGACTACCAGTTCTGGTGGAAGATGACATCTGGCAGTCTACAATAGCTCTGCGCTGCTGGTAAACTCTGGATAACATGTTTAATGTGGAATTCCATCTCGTGGGCACGTCGCACAACAGTCGGTGAGCGGGCAGTTGTAGGCAGCGCTGTGCTGCCCTGAGAGTGGCAGCATCTGTGCTCGACTTGCGGAAATGCGCACAGATGCGGCGCACCTTGGTGAGCAAATCAGACAGATTGGGGTATGTCTTGAGGAACCACTGAACTATTAGATTGAACACGTGGGCCAGGCATGGCACATGTGTCAGTCTGCGAGTTGCAGAGCCGCCACCAGGTTACGCCGTTGTCACACACAACCATGCCTGGCTTGAGGTTCAGCGGTGCCAGCCACACATCGGTCTGCGCCGTGATGCCCTGTAACAGCTCTTGGGCGGTGTGCCTTTTGTCACCTAAGCTCAGCAGTTTGAGCACCGCCTGCTGGCGCTTACCCACGGCACTGCTGCTGCGCCTAGAGCTACCGACTGAAGGCGCCGTGCCCACGGATGGTAATTCGGAGGAGGAGGAGGGGTCGGAGGAGGAGGAGGAGGAGGCATAGTACGTCTGAGAGACCGTGACCGAGGTAGGCCCCGCAATCCTCGGTGTGGGCAGTACATGAGCGGCGCCAGGGTCATTCTCGGTCCCAGCCTCCACCAAGTTAACCCAATGTGCCGTCAGTGAGATATAGTGTCCCTGCCCGGCAGCACTTGTCCACGTGTCCGTGGTTAGGTGGACCTTCTCAGAAACAGCGTTGGTCAGGGCACGGATGATGTTCTGTGACACGTGCTGGTGTAGGGCTGGGACGGCACATCGGGAAAAATAGTGGCGGCTGGGGACGGAATACCGAGGGGCAGCCACCGCCATGAGATTTTGAAAGGCCTCGGTCTCTACCAGCCTATAGGGCAGCATCTCCAGGCTAAGCAATTTGGAGATGTGGACGTTGAGGGCTTGGGCATGTGGGTGGGTGGAACTGTATTTCTTCTTGCGCTCCAGCGTCTGCTGTAAAGACAGCTGAACGCTGCGCTGGGACACATTGGTGGACACTGTGGAGGATCGTTGAGGCGAAGGTGTGGTTTTCTGGCGGGAGGCGCTCGTGCCGGGGTCCTGGGCAGGGGGTTGACTAGCAGAGGCAGCGAGTGACGCAGGGGGTTGACTAGCAGAGGCAGCGAGTGTCACAGGGGAAGGAGCAGTGGTGTGACCTGCAGGAGGTGGTGAACGGCCTTGGGTCCATTGAGTGGGGTGTTTAGCACTCATATGCCTGCGCATGCTGGTGGTGATTAGGCTAGTAGTGGTGGCACCCCTGCTGATCCTGGTGTGGCACAGGTTGCACACCACAGTCCGTCGGTCATCCTCACTTTCTTTAAAGAACCTCCAGACTTGCGAACATCTAGGCCTCGCCACGGGAGCTTCACTACGTGAAACAGTTTCTGATGATGCACCAGCTCTGGCCCTGCTTCTCCCTCTGGCCACACCACTGCCTCTTAAACCTGTTCTGGTGCAGCACTCGCCTCCGCCTCAGAAGCACTGTCTTCACTCGGCATATCAACCCAGCTTGGGTCGGTCACCTCGTCATCCTCCGATTCCTCAGTCTGCTCCCCCCTCGGAATTCCTCCCCTAACAACAACTTCACCACTGTCTGACAACCGTGTCTCCTCATCGTCTGACACCTCTTTACAAACTTCTTCCACTAACTCAACATTGTCATCATCATCACCCACAGACTGCGACAGTTGGAAAACTTGGGCATCGGGAACGAGGTCAGCAGCAACCTGAGAAGTGGTTTGTGACTCTGGGAAGGGTCCAGAAAACAGTTCCTGAGAGTATGCCGGATCACATTCCAAATTTTCCTGGGAGGGGGCAGACTGGGGGGAAGGAGGTTGAGGTGGAGGAGCCAGAGGAGTGCTCCCTTGGGTAACGTGGGTGGATTGCGTGGAAGACTGACTGGTGGACAAATTACTTGAAGCATTGTCCGCAATCCACGAGATCAGCTGTTCGCACTGTTGTGGTTTCAACAGTCCTCTACCACGTGTCCCTGTAAGTTGAGACATGAAGCTAGGGAGTGTAACTCTGCGGCGTTCCACAGCTCCCTCATCAGCAGGTACTGTCTCACCCTGCCCAGGACCACGGCCTCTGCCCCCTGCAGTAATTGAATGCCCACGCGCACGCCCACGCCCACGCCCTCGTCCTCGACCCTTAGCCCTGGGGTTCAACATTGTATATAAGTGTATGATATAAAAAAAAAATTAAACGGGCCTGGTGTACTGAAACCCACAAACTTGTTCAGTCTGGTAGAATTAAGTGATGTACAGAAAGTGTCACCTGGACAGTATATACGGATGGGAGCGAATGTGCTGAACTGTGACATACAGAAAGGTTACACAAAGCTGGGTAAAATGGATTTGGATCACTGAGCTAAAACAACTGAAAAAATATATATTTTTTTTATATTTGTTTTTTTATATTTTTTTTACAATTTTGTTTTTTTGGGAACGTAACGTGCAGGAACTATGGTAGGACTGACTGACACCCTGTTAACGGTGGCTATTTAGTCTGCGACCCAGAGAAATATCGCACAGAGAGTTTTCTGGATCAAGCGGTAGATGATATTGGTAGCAAATGACTTGGTTGTATTGTGTGACGTACAGAAAGTGTCACCTGGACAGTATATACGGATGGGAGCGAATGTGCTGAACTGTGACACACAGAAAGGTTACACGCAGCTGAGTAAAATGGATTTGTATCACTGAGCTAAAACAACTGAACTAATAATTTTTTTTTTTTTATATTTTGTTTTTTTTGGGAACGTGACGTGCAGGAAATATGGTAGAACTGACTGACACCCTGTTAACGGTGGCTATTTAGTCTGTGACCCAGACAAATGTCACACAGAGAATTTTCTGGATCAAGCGGTAGATGATATTGGTAGCAAATGACTTGGTTGTATTGTGTGACGTACAGAAAGTGTCACCTGGACAGTATATACGGATAGGAGCGAATGTGTTGAACTGTGACACACAGAAAGGTTACACGCAGCTGAGTAAAATGGATTTGTATCACTGAGCTAAAACAACTGAACTAATAATTTTTTTTTTTTATATTTTGTTTTTTTGGGAACGTGACGTGCAGGAAATATGGTAGAACTGACTGACACCCTCTTAACGGTGGCTATTTAGTCTGTGACCCAGACAAATGTCACACAGAGAATTTTCTGGATCAAGCGGTAGATGATATTGGTAGCAAATGACTTGGTTGTATTGTGTGACGTACAGAAAGTGTCACCTGGACAGTATATACGGATGGGAGCGAATGTGCTGAACTGTGACACACAGAAAGGTTACACAAAGCTGAGTAAAATGGATTTGTATCACTGAGCTAAAACAACTGAAAAAATATATATTTTTTTTATATTTGTTTTTTTATATTTTTTTTACAATTTTGTTTTTTTGGGAACGTAACGTGCAGGAACTATGGTAGGACTGACTGACACCCTGTTAACGGTGGCTATTTAGTCTGCGACCCAGAGAAATATCGCACAGAGAGTTTTCTGGATCAAGCGGTAGATGATATTGGTAGCAAATGACTTGGTTGTATTGTGTGACGTACAGAAAGTGTCACCTGGACAGTATATACGGATGGGAGCGAATGTGCTGAACTGTGACACACAGAAAGGTTACACAAAGCTGAGTAAAATGGATTTGTATCACTGAGCTAAAACAACTGAACTAATAATTTTTTTTTTTTATATTTTGTTTTTTTGGGAACGTGACGTGCAGGAAATATGGTAGAACTGACTGACACCCTGTTAACGGTGGCTATTTAGTCTGTGACCCAGACAAATGTCACACAGAGAATTTTCTGGATCAAGCGGTAGATGATATTGGTAGCAAATGACTTGGTTGTATTGTGTGACGTACAGAAAGTGTCACCTGGACAGTATATACGGATAGGAGCGAATGTGTTGAACTGTGACACACAGAAAGGTTACACGCAGCTGAGTAAAATGGATTTGTATCACTGAGCTAAAACAACTGAACTAATAATTTTTTTTTTTTATATTTTGTTTTTTTGGGAACGTGACGTGCAGGAAATATGGTAGAACTGACTGACACCCTCTTAACGGTGGCTATTTAGTCTGTGACCCAGACAAATGTCACACAGAGAATTTCTGGATCAAGCGGTAGATGATATTGGTAGCAAATGACTTGGTTGTATTGTGTGACGTACAGAAAGTGTCACCTGGACAGTATATACGGATGGGAGCTAGTGTGCTGAACTGTGACACACAGAAAGGTTACACGCAGCTGAGTAAAATGGATTTGTATCACTGAGCTAAAACAACTGAACTAATAATTTTTTTTTTTTTATATTTTGTTTTTTTGGGAACGTGACGTGCAGGAAATATGGTAGAACTGACTGACACCCTGTTAACGGTGGCTATTTAGTCTGTGACCCAGACAAATGTCACACAGAGAATTTTCTGGATCAAGCGGTAGATGATATTGGTAGCAAATGACTTGGTTGTATTGTGTGACGTACAGAAAGTGTCACCTGGACAGTATATACGGATGGGAGCGAATGTGTTGAACTGTGACACACAGAAAGGTTACACGCAGCTGAGTAAAATGGATTTGTATCACTGAGCTAAAACAACTGAAAAAATATATATTTTTTTTATATTTGTTTTTTTATATTTTTTTACAATTTTGTTTTTTTGGGAACGTAACGTGCAGGAACTATGGTAGGACTGACTGACACCCTGTTAACGGTGGCTATTTAGTCTGCGACCCAGAGAAATATCGCACAGAGAGTTTTCTGGATCAAGCGGTAGATGATATTGGTAGCAAATGACTTGGTTGTATTGTGTGACGTACAGAAAGTGTCACCTGGACAGTATATACGGATGGGAGCGAATGTGCTGAACTGTGACACACAGAAAGGTTACACAAAGCTGAGTAAAATGGATTTGTATCACTGAGCTAAAACAACTGAACTAATAATTTTTTTTTTTTTATATTTTGTTTTTTTTGGGAACGTGACGTGCAGGAAATATGGTAGAACTGACTGATACCCTCTTAACGGTGGCTATTTAGTCTGTGACCCAGACAAATGTCACACAGAGAATTTTCTGGATCAAGCGGTAGATAATATTGGTAGCAAATGACTTGGTTGTATTGTGTGACGTACAGAAAGTGTCACCTGGACAGTATATACGGATGGGAGCGAATGTGTTGAACTGTGACACACAGAAAGGTTACACGCAGCTGAGTAAAATGGATTTGTATCACTGAGCTAAAACAACTGAACTAACAATTTTTTTTTTTATATTTTGTTTTTTTTGGGAACGTGACGTGCAGGAAATATGGTAGAACTGACTGACACCCTGTTAACGGTGGCTATTTAGTCTGTGACCCAGACAAATGTCACACAGAGAATTTTCTGGATCAAGTGGTAGATGATATTGGTAGCAAATGACTTGGTTGTATTGTGTGACGTACAGGAAGTGTCACCTGGACAGTATATATGGATTGGAGTGAGTCAGTGCTGAACTGTGACACACAGAATGGTTCCACAGTGCTGTGTGCAATGGATTTGTATCACTGAGATAGAACAAAAAAAAAAAAAAAAAAAAAAACAGGGTTAGATATGGCGATAGCTGCACTACTAGTGCCAGCCAGCCGAGTGACAAAAAAAAATAAAATAAAATGTCTTCTAGCCCTTAGAAGGGCTGTTGGGTTCTTTGTGGGTGATCCCTGCCTAACAGACAACTAAATGCAGGCCCTAACACTGTCCCTGAAAGGCAGCAGCTCTATCCCTAACGACATCCAGACGGCATCTGAGCCGAGCGCCCCGGCCAGTTGGTAGTATATTCCAGGGTCACCTGATCAGGCCAGCCAACCCCTGCTATCGACATGTAAGGGCCCCACATGATGCTGGGTGTACTGTAGAGTCTCCTGGCTTGTGATTGGCTGTGTTTTTAGGCGCCAAAAAAGCACGATGCGGAAGTTGCCATTTCCTCGAGCATGGCGAGATACTCGTCCGAGCATCGAGCAGTTACGAGTACCCTAATGCTCGAACGAGCACCAAGCTCGGACGAGCATGTTCGCTTATCTCTACTTATAATGTTTTTCAGTTATCTTTAGACTTTTTTAAAGGCTTTTGAGGCTAGAATCATACTTGCACTTTTTGATGCAGAATGAATCAAAGTCTGATTTCACACACAGAGTATTTCATTTTTGTATGTAATTTTTTATGTTATAACATTGTAGCCAGATATTAATTTAGGGTACCTGTCCATAGGTGCAGGTTGAAAACAGAAAATCAGAACAGATTTATGTTTGGATTTCTGTGCATTTCTGTACCCAATTCATACAAAAATCTCATGTATTTTGTGTGGGCTCTGTTGCAGATTTGAAGTGGATTTGCCAACCAATTGCCAAGGGTGAAATCTGCATAATAAATTGTGCAAACATGGCAGGTCAATTTCTGGATGGAGAAAAGAAGCACAGCGTACACAGCAGAGCTTCTGTCCCAATAAGAAGGACACCACACACGTACCTAACCCGATATGTAGACATGAACGAAGTTTTGAAAAATTTGATTCGGCAGCTTTGCTTAAGTTTAACAAGAAAGTTGATTTGTTACAAATTAATTCATCACAAATCACTATATTAAAACCCTATTCAGCCTATAATCAATGGGACCATTTTTAACAGCCACTTAGACAGAAGTATATCCGTGTAACAGCATTAAAAATGTTGATACGCCAGTGCAATATGGCCATTTGAGTTTTTTTTTTTTAAATTTCTTAACTCACACACTTGCTCGTGCAGGTGGCTCCTCTATTGGTTGAAAAAGACCTGCCAAAGGACCTGCGAGGAGCGTGATCTAACGGCGCGCTCCCAGCATGATCATAATAACCCTGGGAGAGTGCAGTGACGTCAGCATCACGCTCAGTGCAGGTCCTTCAGCAGGTTTTTTTCCACCCAAGAGAGGAGCAGAGTGCCTCTGTGTGTGCAATTGGTTGAGGTGAGTATTTTTTTTTCTGTTCTTTCTCAGACAACTCTAGACACAATTTTAGGAAAAACGGTTCATTACCACAAAGCGCGAGGAAATTCAGCTTAGTGATGAATTGATTTTTTTTCCTAAACCTTGGATCGAATCCCACTTAGGATGCTTCGATTCGATCAACACTGCTGATATGCACCTATTGTAGAGGATCAGAAAAGGATAGTCACAGAAGTCTGAAAATACACATAAGACTAGGGGTCATATGGCGTGACTGAAAACAGCAAGAAGAATTCTTCTCCAAAACCATCATAAAACAATGTCTGTCAAAGTGGAACACACAAAAAGGTTGGGATATACTCAAATAAGTCCAATATACACCCAGGTATCCAAGCATTAAAAATAAAAATTATATTTATAATTATGCTAATTTGTCTAATTACTTTCTGGTCATTGAAAACTGTCAGACTATGTAAAAAAAAGCTGACATTTTGGCAAACAGCTAATGCAATATTTGTGTTAAATCCCCTTAATTTAACCACTTCAGCTCTGGGCCATTTCCCTCCTTCCTGACCAGGCCTAATTTTGCAAATCTGACATGTGTCACTTCATGTGGTAATAACTTTGGAACGCTTTTACTTATCCAAGCGATTCTGAGATTTTTTTCTCGTGACACATTGTACTTCAAGTTAATGGTAAATTTGAGTCGATAAGTTTTAATTTTATTTATAAAAAAAATCCAAAAGTTAACGAAAATTTGAAAAAATTCACTGTTTTCTAAATTTCAATCTCTCTGCTTTTAAGACAGATAGTGATGCCCCATAAAATCCTTTTTAATTTACATTCCCCATATGTTTACTTTATGTTGGCATCATTTTGGTAGTGTCATTTTATTTTTTTAGGACAGTAGAAGGTTTAGAATTTTAGACACAATTTTTGCAAATTTGCAAAATCAACTTTTTTAAGGACCAGTTTAGTTCTGAAGTCAGTTAGTGGGCTTACATAATAGAAACCACCCATAAATGACCCCATTTTAGAAAATACACCCCTCAAATTATTCAAAACTTGTTTTAGAAATGTTGTTAACCCTTTAAGTATTCCACAGGAATTAAAGCAAAAAAATTTAAAAATTTCACTTTTTTTCAGATTTTCCATTTTAATCATTTTTTTCCTGTAACACATCAAGGGTTAACAACAAAACAAAACTCAATATTTATTACCCCGATTCTGCAGTTTGCAGAAACACCCCACATGTGGTCGTAAACTGTTATTTGGGGATACGCCAGGGCTCAGAAGGGGAGGAGCAGCATCTGCATTTTCTAACATGAAATTTTTTGTCATGGTTTGTAAGAGTGATAACTTTTTAATTTTTTTGTGGACTGAGCTGCGTGAGGTCTTAATTTTTGCGGGACAAGCTGTGCTTGTTATTGGCACCATTTTGGGGTACATCCAGCTTTCTGATCACTTTTTAATCTAATTTTTGGGAGGTTAACTAAAAAAAAAAGCAGTTTAGGGGCATTTTTCTATATTTTTTTTACACCGTTCACTTGATGGGGTAGATCATGTGATATTTTTGTAGAGACAGTTGTTACGGACGCAACGATACCAAATATGTCTATGTTTTATTTATTTTTTTTACGTTTTACACAATAAGAGCATTTTTAGAAGAAAAATCTTGTTTTTGTGTTGCAATTTTTTAAGAGCCTTTTTTTTTATTTTTCGGGCTATAATCTTGTGTAGGGGCTCATTTTTTGCGGGATGAGGTGACGTTTTTATTGCTACCATTTTGGGATGCATACGACTTTTTGATTGTTTGATATGTTTTTTGGTAGGTGAGGCGACAAAAAAAGCTGTTTTGGCACAATTTTTATTAGATTTTTTTGCAGTTCACTTGATGGGGTAGATTATGTGATATTTTTATAGAGCCGGTCGTTTCGAACGTGGTGTTACCAAATATGTCTATGTGATTTTTTTTTTTAGAATACTCTATTTTTTTTTCTTTTTTTTTTTACACTTTGTGTCCCCCATAAGGTCATACAAGACCTCAGGGGGACATTTAACTTCACTTATTTTATAATTTTTTTTTTTTACACTTGATTTCTCCTGTAACTGGGGCTGACATACTATGCTGTACAGCCTCAGTGCAGGGCTGATCGGGTCTATGAGAGACCCGGCAGCAAATGCACTCTCCCGGGCCCGGCGATAACGTGACCGCCAGGCCAGAACAGGAAGCGCAATAGCGCTTCCTGATCTGTATACACAGCGCTCGTTGAGCGCTGTGTATACAGCGATCTAGAAGGCAGGGACCCCTGGGAATGGTCCCTGCCTTCTCTTTGGGGTACCCTGCTGTCACTGACAGCAGGTACCCCACTGTGCAGCTGCACGATTAGTGTGCAGCTGCTATCTCTGAATGGACGTTTAGAAACGTCCATTCAGAGATAGATAACCACTTCCCGGACGTTTATGGTCAACGGGCGGACGGGAAGTGGTTAAAGGGAACCCGACATGAACTGACCTCACTGAGAGCAGCAAAAAAAGTGACAGAAATGCTGATTTCAGTGGTGTGTCACTTATGAGCTAAAAGTAAGTGGTTGCCGGGAACAAGCATCATAATTATTGCAGCACAGACTTTGAAATGATCAAATATACCTGAGAAGGGTCATGGTTATTCATAATCTCCTGCTCTTACCGGTCAGCTGCTAATGATTGACAGTTCTCTTCTAGAGAGAAACGGAGAAAACTAGGTAGAAGACTGTCAGTCATCAGCAAGAGGGTGGGGAGAGCAGGAATTCATGAATAACCATGACTCTTCTCAGGTGGCTGTGACTCTTTCCCAGACCTAGTCTGCAATCATTGTGATGTTGGTTCTCGGAAACCACTTACTTTTAAATGACAAATCGCTGAAATCAACTCACCTGTCTCTACTTTATTCTGCCGTTAGTATGTAAGTCTACATTTAAAGGGGTTGGCCACTTTCTTGCTAGCCAGAAAGTGGCCAACCCCTTAAAGTCATATTACAATGCACTTGTTTCCAATCCATTATGGTGGTGTACATAGGCTAAAGTATTTTATACCTTCATATCATATGGTTGATTATATCCAATTACTTACTAGCGCAAAATAATACAAATCACACTATCAGAGTTGCAATTTTACACAACACTAACACCATAAATCTTGCTAATTTACACACCATAAAGTACATTAACTGATGATTGTTAAAACCCGACAAAGTAAAACAAATAGATTCCTTAGAGGTTTATACTTTTTAATGAATAAATGAAAAAATGAAAACAATGCAAGATTTTGAGAGTACTCAAGTTTCTTAATCAGGAATGTTATAGCACAGTATCTGAAGATTTACATGTTTACATACAGAAGTACATTGGAATAGTGAGGAAGATGAGACAAGTATTTTAAAGCAGTTCAATATTAGTGAAGGAGTAAACAAACAGTGGTAGCAGTAAATGATTGCAGAAGTTTTAGATAAGGAGTGTGAAAGTTTTATTGCCCCCTGATACAGTTTATGATTGTGATGAACTTAAGGACAGTCATGTGACACAATAACTCCTGATCTAAGTGTTAGGGCCCATTCAGACAGCCGTATTATTGTGGGTCCACAATAATGCAGACCCACAGTACTACGGCTGCCGCCCGGCGTGTGTTCCGCAGCGCTGCGGAACACACGCCGGGCGCCCCATTCAAAATGCTTATACTTGTCCGCTGTTGCGGACAAGTATAGGACATGCTTTATCTTTTTATGCTGCCCGCTCCCATAGAGGTGAATGGGGCTTTAAAGGTTGTCATAAGCTTGTATTCCCAGATTCTCCTGTCATTCTGAAACTTGAAATACCTTTTAATATCAAGACTTCTATGTATGTGATGTTGTATTAATGGCTACAACAATGTTTCAGTATATGTAGGTGTGTAGATGTTTCCTTTTTTCTTTTATTGTGTGGCAATGAGATTTAATTCTTGTTCTAAAATTTCGACCAGTTTCACCTATATAGGGATCTTTCTAGCCCTGACTCGCATGGAAGATCTGTATCTTGTCAGTGATCATTATGTATTGACAAGTCTTACATTTTGTCTAATTGCAGGGGAATATTCATGTTGTTGAATGGGGCAGTGAGCTTTTGACAATAATGTTTTTTTAGTGACCACTAATACTGATGTAAACAAAGGGGGTTTAAGCAAAACAGCTGGCTTTAATCAATCATTAAATGCACTGATTGATTAAAGCCGGCTGGGTGAGGATTAATTTTGGAAGCTCTGCCACACATTCAATGCCAATTCAATGCCAATTCCTTTATTTTTCTTAAAAATCTAGCACTGCAGACTTTTAATCCATCGTAGTTTGGAATACATATTGGAATATAAAGATCCATGGTGGCCAGGAGAACTCTATATGGTAGGAGACCTATTGCAGACAGTTTATTTAGCAGTTCAGTTGTGTCCAGAAGGTAGCTGGACACAACCAGGAGTTTAAACCCTTCCCGATCAATGCCATACTAGTACTAGGACTTTAAAGATGGTGCCCGCTCCGTGCAGTGATGGCCACGGGTGACCTGCTTTTCCCACTAGCAGACACCTGTGGCTAATGTCCACGTCCGGTAGTAATGCCGATCGCGGACATTTAACCCCTCGGGTGCCGCGGTCAAGCCTGACAGTGGCACCCGAAGGCGGCAAACACCGGAAGCGCACGCTTCCTGTGTTGCTCCGGCTACCCCGTGTGGCGATCGGAGGAGCCGGAGCAGGCCTGCAGCAGCCCCTGTCATAGTTAATGACAGGAGGCTGCTGCATAGGCTTTCCTATGGAGCCCTTGCCTGCAAGTGCATTGGAGTCTATGATATAAGCAATCAAATGATTGCTAGTTATAGTTCCTTATGGGAACTATAAAAAAGTGTAAAAAAAATAAAATAAAGTTTTTAAAAATAAAAAATAAAAAAAGGTAAAAGTTCAAATCACCCCCCTTTCCCGAAAATAAAAATAAAAGTATAAAAAAAATATATACATTATAGGTATCGCCACATGTGAAAGCGCCCATATTATAAAAATATAAAAATTATTTTCCATATGGAAAACAGCGAAACGGAAAAAGCGTGAAAATGGCAGATTCGCCATTTTTTGTCGCTTTAAAAAAAAATTGAATAAAAAAGCAACCAAAAAGTCACACACACCCCAGAATGGTATCAATAAAAAGTTCACATCGCCCTGCAAAAAATGAGCCCCCATACAGCTCCGTACATATAAATACCAAAAAGTTATAGGGGTCAAGAAATAAAAAAAAAATGTCCAACTTTATAATTTTTTTATCACTATCAAAACGCAAGAAAAACTATACATATTAGTTATCGCCGGATTCGTACTGACTAGTAGAACGAAAGTAACTGGTCAGTTTTAATGCACATCTAACGCCGTAAATAAATAAAAAAATTCCCGCTTCCCACTACACCATATGCAATATTAAATGGTGGCGTTGGAAAGTACAACTTGTCCCGCAAAAGACAAGCCCTCATAAAGCTGTGTGAACAGAAAAATAAAACAGTTATGGCTGTATCAAGGCAGGGAGCGCAAAACGAAAACGCAAAACCGAAAAAACCTCCGGGGTAGAAAGGGTTAAAGTGTAACTGTCATGTTTTCATCAATTTTAGCATATGTTACTGTTACTAGCATTATGCATAAAGAAATTTTTAGTTTCTTCACATACCACTGTTTTCCTTGAGTTTTTCTCTTAGTTATGGGAGTTTTAACCTCTACAATGTGATGATCTTCTCAAGATGGCTCTTCTGCCAGTTCTCTGAGGCCAAGACTGCTTTCCCTCACTTCACATACACACTTGCTGTAGCCAGCAGCTCCCTGCCAGCCAATCAGATTGGATTACTGAGAGACACGCCCCCTCACTCTGAAGCCTAATGCAGGCATACAGTGTGGAGGACCGCCCCTCAGTCTTCTGTTTATGATTAACCAGAGACAGGGACAGGAGACATTAATGAAAGCTGTTATTCTAAGGTAATTATAGATTTTTTGACAATAATTGACAGACTAACTAGGGTATAAATGCCTAGCTCTATTAGGGCTTGTTTATATCTGCGTTCTCTATTCCGTTATGGTTTTCCGTTATAACATTGTTATAATGGAAAATAATGGAAACCATAAGATGTTATAACGGAAAACCATAACGGAATAGAGAACGCAGATATGAACAAGGCCTTAAACTAGCAAATAAAAAAAAATATGACAGTTACACTTTAAGTATACCTTCCACCCATCCAGATGTTTTCTCAGTGAGGATTGCCAGACATGAGATTATTGCTGTCTTTGTATGTCTTGGGAAGTTAAATGTGCCTATTTTCAGAGTTTCTGGCATCAAGTTTTATTGTATTGTAGGTAGGTCAGCAACATTCCTTTTACGTTCTGTACAGTACTCCTATGTCTGAGACAGCAAACTGGTGATGACATAGAGGAAAGAAAAAAGCCAGCCCTGGAAGGTGATCTGTACCCCCTTACAAGTCAAACTGAAAGATCTGATTTCCATGATGGTTTCTGTAGGCAAGGATGGAGTAGGAACTGATTGTGTCAATAGATTGTAGATTGTAGTATCAGGGATGATACATGTTCTCATTGAAGAGACTCAGCTGATGCATGAAGACTTATAGTATTTTCAGGCAATTCTTCATATATAAAAAAAACTAATCTAACCTAACTAATCTAATTAGCCTATGCCAGCCAAACCATAGACTCCTCCAAAAGAGAAGAGCAGCCCATCAATAGATAACTGTTTGGGGGTCCTGCCCTTCGTCAGTATAGATTAGGACACTTTTTGGCTGGGTGAGATACTTTAGACTAGTAAAAATTAACCCATCCCTTTTACAATATAAAAATACTCTCATAGAGTGAGACATTTCATGCCTATACTTTGTGGATGTGCAGGTCCATAGGAATAACTTTTGCCCCTAGATCTGAAAGATTTAAGCCATTCATGTGATTGCTACTGTATGACTATATCAAACCTATATCTACTGATTATTATTGGAATTTCCGACCTGTTATTTGTTGCCAAAATGAACTGATAAAATTCATACAGTGCTCAGCTATCTTTTTCAGTGTCATAGAAGTGAATTGATTGGTGGTCACTAATGAGCAGCACCACTCTATTCTCATGATCAGAGATCAGATTCATATCTATCTGTGTATCAAAAAAAAAACATTTTATGAATGTTGTTAAACCATACAATGCCTTACTAACTCTGTTTCTTGGTGCCACCACGAACGACAGGAAAGTTTCATTTGTCTCAAAATCTTCCAGTCTGAATCTGTTCAGTATAACATTTAGGCAATCACTAGAGATATTGAGTTACTCGAAAAAAAAAGGATGTTCTTTTATACCTGACCTGGCAAAAAAGTCCTGAGGCCAGCCTAACATGCATGTAAGTCATTCTTGAAGCAGTTCTAAGCCTTTAGGGTTAGATGTTCTACTTTGATACTGCAACAAAATTTAAATTGCATGGTGAACATACAATATGTTCATAGATTGAGGCTCCGTAGAACACAGATGAAATCATCTATAAAAGCATAAATAGAAATGAAGACGCCTAATGTAACAGTTTGTATCTGATAACATATGTTGCTTATATTATCAGCTTTCTATAAAGTGGTAGGTTCAAGGTACTGTCTTCGCTGACAGCACAATGCTTCATTCTAATTTTACAGCATAGGAAGCTTACTCTAATAACATTATGTTTGCTGTCTCAGGGGAGTTTAAGCAAAAATCTTTCACTTAAATAAACATCTTTTACTTAGTAGATGCATTCATTCAAATGAATAATGAAACAGCTATTTCTGGAACACAGTGTCATTACCTAGGGCAGAGATCCAATATGGATAAAGTTCTTTTGTCAGAAGTGCATCATCTATTTCATATAAGAAACATTTCAGGACATCAGTCACGTCTTCCAGTTGATGTCTTCCGACTTTTAGTTTAATGCTCCGTGCATCCTTTTTAAAATCTTCCAACAACTCTCTGATTTTAAGTGGATCCCCATTCTTCAGATACAGAGATTTGCTCCCTAAACCTTAATAGAAAGGGACATGAAAATAAACATGCCTGAATGAATTATAATAATGTACGATAAAATGATGTATGAAGTATGTAAATGCTCTCTTGTAAGTTATACTAGGCACAAATTATATAAAATCATTGCTTGCCAAAATCTAAAAAAAAAAAAAAAAAAAACAGTTTGAGTTTTGAAAGGATTATTTTAGTTAGAATGTAGCTTGAGGTTTGGTTTACCGCAATATATGCAACTGTACTTGAACCTTGTACTAGAGATCATGTATATGTTTAATTGAGGTTCAGCAACACAGTGTTCAAACAACTGTATACAAGTCTACTAGACAAGTAGAGAGCATAGGAAAATGATTAAAAACAAAAAACTGCAAAAAATTTTTTTTAGATGACTCATGCAGCAAGTTTTGGTTTTTAGATGCAATTTATGAAGCCAAAACAAGGAGTGCTTTCAAAAAGAGAAGACATTAATATATTGTATCAGTTCTTAGAACCTTTTCTTCCTTCATGATCCAAACTTGATTTTGGTTTCAAAGGCCATCTCAGAAAACCTAAAAGTGAGATCTTACCGTAGGAGCTCATGAGCAAATTGAGGGTCAGTACTATCTCCTAGTTATATAATAGAAGAAATTGAACTAATTAATCAATTTCTCACGTTCCTGACTCTAAATGCAATTGATAATATGTAATTGATTTTGTTTTAAACATGTATTGATTATTTAAAAAATTTGAATTCTACCCTTGCATTCAAACCTCCATTTTCTTCTAAATAATCAATATTGGATAATAATATTTTTAAAAGTTTACCCTTTTATTATTGATAATGTTTACTGACTTGATTTTTAATATTGTTCTGATTGCTTGGAGCCACCTCTAGGAGCAGCTACGTAACTAGTATTGAACTCAATGGCAGCTACATGAAGCTTCTCATTCATACAGGTCATAGTTTATAAGTAGCAATAAGTCAATGCAACTGGACTTATATTCTCTCTTGAAGGTGTTTCACTAGTCAATTGACTGGCTTAGGATGAATTAGGATGCCTTGTACAAGGAATCTCCAGGAATAAATTCTGGTGACTCATTATTCAGTCAGCAAAATCTGTTTATCATAATCAATACAAGGCCAAGGACTTCATGAATGTAAGATTGATTAAATTTGCATGACCGTAGCTATTAGATGTAATTAAACTGCTGTGTTAGAACAGCATTGTAAGTGGCAGACAATAGATATTGTACCATTGGATGAAGGTGTAGGCAGCAGCAGGCATCTGCTTCAGGCAGAAACAGTTCAGTGTGGGGCCCAGCAAGGCCCTATTTTAGCAGTCTAATTTCTTGGCTCTAGGGTATGCTAGGGATGCTGCTAAATATAGCTTCATATATGAATATGGGATGCTGTCTGCTATGACTTTGGGATGCTGTCTGCTATGACTTTTCTCTGCTAAGCTCAGCTCCTAATGTTGCAGTGTATTCAGGGATAAAAGTCTGTAAATACTCTTGTTAGACATGCTTCATTCAGGTTTCACAGCTATTGTGGTAACATGTTCCAACAAACATCAACCATACAGATCTGAATCCAGAAGGTTGATTATAACTGCTCAGAAAACAACAAGCTTAGCAGCATCCTGACTTTTTTTCATTTTAATTGATATACATGCATTGAAAATATACAGATTTTAGCAGTCTCACAAATAACTAATATCATTTAAAAACAATCTGCTGAGCATAAAGTCTGTATTACCCACCATACTGTGTAACAAATGCCATACAGCTGTTCACAATAATAGGAATGTTGTTTTTGCAGAGCTGCTGATCCTGTAGTGCACTGCCATCTGTACCTGCTGCTTTTTCAATTGTGCAATGCCAGACCATAAAATCCAGTATTGTATGTCCATAGATATATAATGTCCTGCATGACGAAATGAAGTTAAAAAGAATACATTTAGATTATGCATATCCATAAAGGATAAAATAAAAGATGTACATATTGTACAAGCCGTTCAGCAAATACAGAGTGTTGTGTGGCTGTCATTTAACACGCTGCTACAAGCAAGAAACCATATATCCAGCACAGAACAAAATAATGTTTATGCTTTAAGGGCTCATGCACATGGGCTAATTACCGTATATCTCTGTTTTTGTATGAAGCTGTAATGGTACAGAGAGTATACAGAGAATGTACTGCTGTAGCCAAGTCAGGACTTCTCTCCATAACATGGGTGGAGTAGACTGAGTGGATGGAGTTAGGAGCCATCAAGGGCCATTAAACTAAGCCCTTTTCCAGGTTTTGTAGTAATGTATAGTAGCGACAGTTGTGCCCTGGCGGCATATTATGTCACTTAGTGGCAGTTTAAGAGCATTACTGTGCCACTTCAGCAGCCTCCACTGCTGCATATCTGCCACAATGGCAGTCTTACTTGTTAACATGCTTTCCATCAATCCACAGTTATAATGCATACTTCCATTTTCTGTACTGCTGTCTCTTCTTCCAGCACTCCCAACACAATTGGTAGTTTAATCAGATTGTATTTTTATGATTTGCACTTCCTTCTTTCATGGCACCTTGAAGATGAGAACTGCCACTAGAGGAAGAGCAGGAGTCGTGGTGGAGGAGTTGGAGGATGATGATGATAATGACACTGGCCACGACATCTAATCATCTCAGTGGCAGTGGAGCCGAAAAGAACTGGGTCCTTGGGAACTCTGGCCAGAATGGCATGCTCTGTGCTTTCTTATGTACATAAGTAAAGGTAAGCTCCAGTACCTTGATTGTACCAGATGTGCACGGTTGTAGTCTGATTCCCAACCATATTGCAATCCACAAACTGAAAACCAGCACCGTTCTGAAAAGCTGAGTAAAGCAAGCATATACAAATAATAACGCCACCCTGACTGTAAATGCGTTTCGGACAAACTACATGTCCTTAATCATTATCATGGATAGATCAAAGCAAAATGGTGGAATGTTTTCCTCTTGCTGAAAGGGAGGCCAAATTACTTTATTAAGTGGGAAGCACTGTGTTTGCAACTTTCCACAGCTTTAGGCAAGCAGACATCTAATGCTTGCATGTCTAAGGACCCTCTCCTCCCCCGCAGAGTCAACCACCTCAGCTACCACAAGCAGCAGAAACTGCAGCAGTGATAGTGGACCCAAGAGGAGCTGAAGCAGTCGATGGGAGCATTAGTGGCTCTGAAGAAGCTTTGTGTCACAGTCTACGTCCTCAGGCCGTTGCTCCTTGGGGATTGTTGCATTGGGAAAGACGTTTGAAGAATGAGGCAAGGAGTAAATGTATAACAGTCTTTTTTTTACTAATTGTGAAGTATAACTTCTGGTCCTGTACATTAAATAGCAGCAGATTTAAAGTCCAATTTTTGGCACCAGTAAAGATGGTATGGACGCAGTTTGGATGGCTGCAACTTGTGGGTTTAGATGTCCTCCATCAGGCCTAGACTCGAACTTTAACTGGCCTAGTGGTAGTCATGACTAATGGGTGTCTGAGTTGTAATCCTTCACCTTACAGCAGTGTTGATGCAGTGTGCTCCCTCACCCTTCTAATGGTACACAGAAACTCCACTACCTGACAGGAAGCAGACTGTTCCTGCCAACCATAGCTCCTACTGGAAGGTAAGGAAAAATGGCATGAAAAATATGCAGCAACCAGTTTAGTATCATCAAGATGATGAAGACATTTTTCAATGTGGTGTGCCAGGCTAAGTGAAATCAGCAAATGGAGATCTACCATCCTACCTGACGCTGTCCTTTACCAGGTACATACTATATTCCCTGACTGCATGGGCTACTGGCCCAGTATGTTCTCTATGTTCTCTCTCTTGACCAGCCTCCATTGTCATCTCAGATATGGTTTTTAAGCATGGCTAGGGCCATTGTGACACCCATACAGACCAAGTTGTTATCCCTCAGTGTCAAAGACATCACTTTTGTCAAAATGAACAAAACATGGATTTGTGAGGACTTTCACACTCTACCAATCGATGAATAGATCTGACCTTGCTGATGGTGCCCTATCTTCCATCTGCTGCTGTCTTCCTGCATCATGTTCTCCTGCTGTCGCCATCATGCCACAGTACTGTCTACCTGCCTACCATCATGTTCCGCACGGTATGGCAGCTGCTGCCATCATGCCACTGTCTCTGCCTCTCTACCATCATGTTTGCACCACATGGCTGCTGCTGCCACTGCCACAGCTACTATTCCCTACTGCTATGTTCAGAACAAGCTACTCTTTCTTGTAACAATTAACACTTCTTGAGTTTATAAATACAAGCAGGGCATTTTTCCCCTCCTAAAGCATAATTATTAGATGCTTGTGAAGAACGACCCACTCTTTTTTCTGACAATTAACACTTGTGCGTGCCATGTGTAAATATGGGCAGACATTCTGTGCCTGTTAACACAAGACATTCTTTCTTTTGACAATTAGCACGTGTGCGTGCTGTGTACAAATGCAGTCAGGCATTATGCCCTTTTTAATGCATTTTGGAACTTGGTCTTAAGAAGCCACCATCTTTTTGTTATAATACCGTGTGTGTGTTTAAACATCATCTTCCTACAATACGAAACAATTTTTGGAAGCTCTCTAATATGAAAATGCATAACATACGCGACTGCGTCGTACATGTACGGAGCAGCCAGCTGTGGCTTCTCGATCAGCCTGGCTCCTACCATGATGTAAAGAAAAAAAAAAGTATACATATTACGTATTGACGCATCCCTAACGACCACCTGTATAAAAATATCACATGATCTACCCCATCAGATGAACACTGTAAAAAAAAACTGTGTGAAAACAGTCATTTTTTGTCACCTTGCCTTACAAAAATGTAAAAGCGAGCAATCAAAAAGTGCTATGTACCCAAAATGGTACCATTGCAAACGTCAACTCATCCTACAAAAAATGAGCTTCCACACAAGATAACAAGAAGAAAAAAATGGCTCTCAGAAAATGGTGACACAAAAACAGATTTTCTTCAAAAAATGTTTTTTGTAAAAGTGTAAAAAAAACAAACTATATAAAATTGGTATCCCTGTAATTCAACTTCCCAACAGGATAAAGGTAACGTCATTTTTCCTGCTCAGTGTTCGTCGAAATAACAAAACCCAAAAAGCAATGGCACAGTTGCCTCCTTTTTATCCTGCTTCCTAAAAAGCTAAATAAAAAGTGATCAAAAAGTTGTATGTACCCCAAAATAGAACTAATGATAAAGCTCTGTTGAGAGAAAAAAAATATGGTTGTCAGAAAATGGCTGTACTTGTCTCCAGAGGCTGATCAATAGCAACATGACATCATAAACCATTCCACCAACTTCTGAAAACCATATGGTGCTCTTTCTATTCTGTTCCCTGCCATGTGCCCAAACAGCAATTTAAGACCACATATTGGGTGTTGCCATGGTCAGGAGAAAATGCTTAACAAAATGTGGGGTGTTTTTTCTCCTGTTATCCTTTGTTAAAGTGGAAAATGTAACATTTTATTGAAAGAAATGAACATTTTATTCAATTTTAACTTTATGAAAATTCATTAATTTTATGAAATCCTATGGGGTCAAATTGGTCAGTACACCCCTCAGTAAATTCGATGAGGTGTGTAGTTTCCAAAATGGAGTAACGTTTTGAAAGTTTCTACTGTGGGGTACCTTAGTGTGCCTTCAAATGTGACATGGTGCCCAAAAACCATTCCAGCAAAATCTACCCTCCAAAAATCATATGGCACCCCATTCCGTCTGAGTCCTCCCAAATGTTCATACAGCAGTTTAGGACCACATTAGGGTAATAAATATTGAAGTTTGTTTTGCTGTTAAAACTTGCTGCCTTACAGGAAAAAATGGAGTAAAATGTAGAACCTTCAAAAAAATTTGAACTTTTGAAATTTCACCTTCATCTTCCTTTAATTCTTGTCAAGGGTTAATAAAGTTTGTAAAATCTGTTTTTAATAACTAAGGCCTTGTTCACATATCAGTTATTTGATCAGTTATTTCCATCAGTTATTGTGAGCCAGAACCAGGTGCAGGTCAAAAACACAGAACAGTTGCAGATCTTTTCATTATACCTTATCTTTGTGTATCCTGCACTCCTGGTTTTGGCTCACAAAAACTGATGGAAATAACTGATCAAATAACTGATGTGTGAACAAGGCCTTAATGGTGTATTTTCTAAAATGGGATATTTATGGGTGGTTTCTACTATGTAAGCCCTACAAAACAACTTAAAAACTGAATTGGTCCTTAAAAAAGTGGATTTTGGAAATTTTCTGTGAAAAATGTGAAACATTGCTCCCAAAATTCTAAGTATTCTAATGTCCTAAAAAAAATTAAATGACATTTACAAAAGTATGCAGACATAAAATAGACATATGATGAATTTTAATTAATAAGTATTTTATGAGGTATAACTATCTGTCTTAAAACAGGAAAATTCATTTAGAAAAATATTTCCCAAGTTTTCCATACATTTAGGAATCTTTTTTTATAAATAAAGGTAAAAGATACCAACCTAGATTTATCTTTACCATAAAGTACAATTTTGCCACCAAAAAAACTGTATTTCTCAGAGTCTCAGAATTGCTTAGATCAGTTAAAGCATTCCAAAGTTATTACCAGATAAAGTTACACATTAGATTTGTGAAAATAGGCTCTGTCAGGAAGGTGAACAATGGCCATGTCCTGAAGGGGTTAAACATGCTGTTTGTTAGCAGCATCAAACAAGTGTTTACCCCTAGTTATTTATGTCCTGGTCACTCTGATACTTTATTTGTTAATTCTGTTATTGTGTTTAAGAACTTAGGGAGGGGTAAACGGAGAGAGGAAAAAACAAAAATAAGTAAAAAATTATATACAAATATTCAGGAGAATTGGATCAAATTTGTGATGAATTATTGCGTAGAAGTTGAATTTTTGAGGAATTTCCGAATCACTGAATTTTTGAGGAAATTCAGTGATTCGGAAATTCAATTCGCTCAACCTTACAACAAACCTTTGTGTAAGGTTGTATTGTCATGAAGGCACAAAGGAACACTCTGAATAAAACACAAACTGTTTTACCTGGTACATATTACTGGGAAGTTATATAAATCATGCTCAACCAACTCAGACACTATACCAGTCATAATACAGTTTATAAGCTTTGCCTGGAGTGTTCCTTTAAATTCCATTAGGTCATAGAAATCCATTTGTCTAGGAATATATTTCTACATTACATCTCACAAATTCTAGGGTTAGTGTTCGTTTAATTAAAAAGTGAAAAATGGTTTCTCACACTTGTCACATTTGTTTTCTACACCTTCTGAAAAAAATTATGTAACATCATTTTGTAAAATGATTACCTTCCATTTTCAACCAGTAATACAACATTTCTCTTTTCTCCATTTATCATCGTTGAACTTCGAGCTACAAAACAAACATGTTACAAGTGAAATTATGGATATTTGAAATCATATCTATATTAGTAGGAGAAAACGGAGAAAACTTGACTTCATTGGATGAAATAGGTCTAGGGTTATTTCCATCATGCACATTTATGGCATATCTGCAGGATATGAAAGAAATAAAGATGTAGCAAGTGAAATCTATGCAGATGGCACACTTGTCCATTTGAGTGACACACATTCTAATTAACTTAATATTAGAACAGCATGCTAAGCAGATAGTACAGAGTTATAAATATGTAGATGGATCTTACTAGATCTCTATTTGATGGAACAAGTCCTACATAACTTTGAGACTTACATCTTTCTCATGAAAGGGGACCCACAAAATGCCATCCCAACCAGTGCCCAGTAATGAATAAATAGATAGGTTTCTGTGCCTGCTTATGACTCCATTCATTCATTTATATGAGAGTTATGAAAAAAGCCAAGCAACCAACCTTTTTATTATCATCCAGCGGTCTCAAGATGTCTATGAGCTACTGTATATGTATCAAACATAGGTATTGTAAACATACTGGGGTAGACCTACTATTCTTGCACACACTCATTAAAGGTTTTGTACACTTTTTTCACTGTGAGACAAGGGAAGTGATTTAGCTAAAAGTGGGCATGGCTTAGTGAGAATATCTCTCAATCTATTTCTTAAATCTCTCAAAACGAATCACAAAATTTTTGAATTCTTTCTGACTCAAAGGTTTTTGAAAATTTAGGTAAAAAATCCAAATTTTCAAATTGATTGCTTAGATCTCTTAGGCAGCATAAGTAAATCTGCCCATTAATCCCACAATAAATTATTTCATCATCTTTGTAATCATTTACAGACACTGTAAATTGGTGGATGCCTTCATCTGGCCAAGACATATACAGTGATCCTTCAAGTTACAATGGCCTCAGGATACAATATTTTCAACATGCAATGGGCTTTCCTGGGCCATCGTAATCTGAAACCCGACTCAACATATAATGCCTCAGACTCAGATTCACTCAATCTACAAGGCCATTTCTCTGGTTGTCTAGTAGCTCCTATTTACAGTGCAGTGCAGTACTATATTTCCAGTAGTGCCTCCTGTCTGTGCCAAGATAAGCTGCTCCTTTACATGTCAGGTGAGGGAAGCTCCATTTTAGTTATTTGATGCACTGTGCACTCTACAGGACACCCTGGAAAGTGATCTTATATATTCATTTTTCTTATATTGGGAAGACATATTGGGGCTTTGAACCAATTACTAGTTTTTCATAGAATTTTTGTAATGACTATAGGTAGGGACCGACAAGGACAGTGAGCCTTAACCTAGAACCCAGCCCACCTGCCATACCTACCTGCAGTATAAGCCCTACTTGGTAGAACCGCAATTGGACGATGGTCTCTACTCTAAATAAGTGCACAAATTAACAAACACCAACAGACAACAAACACAAAAGCAATGTCATATGGCAATGGATCAGAACCATACGGACTATGCAGTACTAAATGAGAGACGGATAATGATCAGAAGACAAGCAGGAGTCAGAAGCATAGAGAAAATATTGTGCATATGCAGGAACAGGGAACAAGAAACCTAGATAGGAGCCAAACAAGACTATCACTGGCAATCGTGTATGGCTAGGAAGGGATTAAAATAGACAACTGAAACCCAGGATCAGAACCTGATAGGTCCAAGCACTCCATTAGTCAGAAACACTAGTACTGTACATAGTAATAGAGCAGCTGAGCTAATCAGCCCACTGCTAATCTCCCAGAGCACAGGCAGGGAAAAACAGAGCACTGCATCATGTTACTAAACATGCGGTCGCTTCACCAGGGGGCATGGCCCTGCGGAGGTGCTTCGCACAACGGGTCGGGACAGGTACGTTTATTATAGTTATGGATTCAAGTTACACTAGTTTAACATACAATAGTTGTCCTGAAACTAATTAATATTGTAACTTGAGGAACTACTGTATTCAACATCATCAACAGATACAGGGAAAAGCCCAAATGATATCAGGATAATAATATATTATCTTACTCAGTTCCTGTAGTTTCTTCAGATTAATTACGTCTCTTTGAACACTTCCTTGCCCATGACTGTAGTGTAAGCAGGTTTTCTCCAGAGCAAACCAGCCTTCTTTCCATTCCATAAGGCTATATGTGTCTTTGTAGTATAAATATCCAATTAAATCAAATTCTAACTCTGTTAAATATTCATCTACAATAGGAACAAAATTCTAGAAGAAAAGAAGGGTAAAATCTAATTGTAGATAATAAATATGCAATTAAACAGTAAACTGTCACATTGTATGCTGTTATAGCTAAAATAGTATTTCAGAGTGGATCACAGTGTACTCACAGAGAGGCACAACAGCAGAATGACAAGATTTAAGTGTCTCAATCTAAAAGATCTACATCACACTGCATTGTTAAATCAAATTAGCCACCATCAGCCAAATGTGTTTGTACAACTCCTTGAGACAACTAAAAGTACCCATACACATTAGAGTAAAGTTGATGAAAATGGACTATTTCAACTAAAACAAATGCTTATTGGGTGGAATTTAACAACAAACAAACGTTTTAGTAGGCCGATGACACGCCATGTCAGAAAAGAAGTCCGATAGTCAGAGGTAGACTGGGAACTTAAAGTAGCCCTGGAAAAAAAAAACTAAAAGTGGCCCATGTAGTGGATGTGTAGATGATGTCATAGAAAATAACTTTATTTGCAAAACCCATCCTGTTGCCTGTGCCTGCTCCATTCTGTTTTGTACTGCACAGACTGCATATCCAGCATTCAGAGTCTGTACAGTAGAAGCCAGTCATGCCTCCAGTGTTCCATCCTTGCAGCTGCCGTGAGAATGGAGGGTGCATACCGTTCTCAGTGTATGGACCCGCACCTATCAGATGGACCCGCATCTATGAGACAATAGGGGCATATCCTAGCGATATGCCCCCATTGTCTGTGATAGGAATACCCCTTTAAGTGTAGCTCAGTTTTCTTAATGAGCATAAGCTTTACCTATAATTAGAGATGAGCTAATTTTTCAAAAATTTGATTAGGCTGGTTCGGCAAATTTTCCAAAAAGATTCGCTTCGATCCGAATATATTTGTTGCGAATCGCGTTAAAAAACGACTACTTCTGAGCTGCAGAGAGCCTATATAGTGGTGTAGAACACTACAGTTTGGCTAGGTGGCAGCAGCATGAGTAGGCCACAGAGTGGCAAAATGACAGACCCTGGAAGTGGCAGCAGCAGTGGAAGTAGTAGTACAATTTGGAGGCCACAGAGTGGCACAATTACCTAATTTTGAGGTAGCGGCAGCCAGGAGATGGCATGTGGAGTCAGCGGCGGCGACAGCAGCATCAGGCCGGAGAGTGGCATGATGACATACCCTGAAGAGCAGACCGTAATAAAAAATTCTCATCCTTTTGGTTAAGATCAACTGTCGCATACGTTCTTATCAGTATCGGGGCTGGTTATACAAGCAGACGGGAATGTAAGACAGAGGAGGTGCAGTGAAGGCTCCAGCTTTGCCTCGACTGTGACAAAATGTCAGTATTGACCCAAGACGCCAAGAGAGTTCCATCTTGAGATCGAGCTGAAGGTCTGCAGGGAGCTTCGCTACCACCTGTGGGAGCCCCTGCCTCTCGCCTCCCCCATGTTCATCGCTGAGTGTCCCGGGGGCCGGAATTGTTTACTTTTAAAAATTCGAGTGTTCAAAACAAACAGGGTTTCCTGTGTACTTGAGCTTTGAATAATGGAATAGGACTACAGAACGTACCAAAAATTTACAACTGACATGATGCTGCAGAGGACAGTGGTATAGTAACAGCAGCTGCAAGAGGCAGCAGTCAAACAAATTTCAAGGCCACAGAGTGGCACCATAACAGAAGCTGCAAGAGTCAGCAGTCAAACAAATTTCAAGGAAACAGAGTGGCACCGTAAGAGCAGTTGCAAGAGGCAGCAGTCGAATACATTTCAAGGCAACAGAGTTGGAGAGGCAGCAGGAGTGGTACTAATTTTAAAGAGACAGAATGGCACAGTGACATACCCTGGGAGAGGCAGCAGCAGTCAAAAAATTTTAAATGCAACATACCGTAGAGTGGCACAATTACATACTATGTACGTAGCGTAGCGGCAGCTGTGAGACAGCGTGAGTAGGTGGCAGCTGGGACGCAGCATGAGTAGGCCGCAGAGTGGCACAATTACATAGTTTGGACGTAGCGGCAGATGGGAGACAGCGTGAGTAGGCGGCGGACGCAGCAGCATCAGGCCACAGAGTGGCACAATTACATAGTTTGGAGGTAGCGGCAGCAAGGATACGGCGTGTGTAGTTGGCGGTGGCGGCAGCAGCATCAGGCCGGAGAATGGCACGGTGACATACCCTGAAGAGCAGACCGTAAAAAAGAATTCCCGGCCTTTTGGTTAAGATCAACTGTTGTACATGTTCTCATCGGTATCGGGGCTGATTATGCCAGGGAACGTTAGGCAGAGGAGGTGCAGTGCAGGCTACAGCTTTGCCTTGACGTTGGCAAAATTGCAGTGTTCACACAGTGCGCTGAGAAGTTCCATCTTGAGATCGAGCTGGCGGTCTGCAGGGAGCTGAGCTACCACATGTGGGAGACCCTGCCTCTCGCCTCCCCCATGCTCATAGCTGATTGTCCCGGAGGCAGGAATCTTTTACTTTTAAAAATTTGAGTGTTCAAAACAAACAGGGTTTCCTGTATACTTGAGCTAGCAGCAGTGGAATCTTTGTCTGCAGATGACGATAATGACCATAAAGCCCTTGCTTCACCCGGCTCCCAAGTGTAATCGGCTACATCATCATCAACTACAGTTAGCTCTGTTTCCTGTATACTTGAGCTATGACTAATGGAATCGGACTACAGAACGTACAAAATATTTACGACTGACATACTGCCGAGCAAAAGGTCAAAAAAATTTGAATCAATTTTGAAGCCACAGAGTGGCACCGTAATAGAAGCTGCAAGAGTCAGCAGTCAAACAAATTTCAAGGCCACATAGTGGCACCATAACAGCTAGCTGCAAGAGGCAGCAGTCGAATACATTTCAAGGCAACAGAGTTGGAGAGGCTAAAGTATGTAATTGTTCCACTCCACGGTATGTTGCATTAAATTTTTTTTGACTGCTGCTGCCTCTCCCAGGGTATGTCACTGTGCCATTCTGTCTCTTTAAAATTAGTACCACTCCTGACTGGGGGGTCCCTCAGCGCTCACGTACCACTGCCACGGCTGCTGTCGGGGGGTCGGGGGTTAGGAGCAGTACCAGCTCCATCAGCAGCAACTGGAGTCTGGAGTCACTGATGAGCAGCTTTCTTCACCCGCCAAGTACGGAAAGCACTCACCAGCAGCGGCGGCAGCAGCAGGTAGACCAGGTCAGACCCTGAACCAGCATGTGGTGTCCTACTTGGACAGCACCCTGCTACCCCACATTGAAGATTCGCTGGACTACTGGGCAGCCAAACTGGATTTGTGGCCGCAACTGGCCGAGTTTGCACTGGAGAAGCTGTCCTGCCTGGCTAGTAGTGTGGCGACAGAGCGAGTGTTCAGTGCGGCGGGGGCCATAGTTACCCCAGGGAGAACTCGCCTGTCCTTCCAAAATGTGGAAAGACTCACATTTGTCAGGATGAATCAGGCATGGATCAGCCAGGATTTCCACCCACCAACGCCTGATGCATTGGCATCATTTCAAGGCAACAGAGTTGGAGAGTTGGAGAGGCCAAAGTATGTAATTGCGCCACTCTACTGTATGTTGCATTTTAATTTTTTTGACTGCTGCTGCCTCTCCCAGGGTATGTCACTGTGCCATTCCTTCTCTTTAAAATTAGTTCCACTCCTGCTCATCAGCGACTCCAGACTCAAGTTGCTGCTGATGGAGCTGGTACTGCTCCTAACCACCGACCCCCCCCCACAGCAGCGGTGGCAGTGGTACGTGAGCGCTGAGGGACCCACCGGTCAGGAGTGGTACTAATTTTAAAGAGACAGAATGGCACAGTGACATACCCTGGGAGAGGCAGCAGCAGTCAAAAAAATTTAAATGCAACATACCGTAGAGTGGCACAATTACATACTTTGGACGTAGCGGCAGCTGGGAGACAGCATGAGTAGGCGGAAGCTGGGAAGCAGCATGAGTAGGCTGCCCAGTATTCCAGCGGATCTTCAATGTGGGGTAGCAGGGTGCTGTCCAAGTAGGCCACTACATGCTGGTTCAGGGTCTGACCTGGTCTACCTGCTGCTGCTGCTGCTGCTGCCACCGCTGCTGGTGAGTACTTTCCGCACTTGGCGGGTGAAGAAAGCTGCTCATCAGCGACTCCAGACACAAGTTGCTGCTGATGGAGCTGGTACTGCTCCTAACCCCTGACTTCACCCCCCACAGCAGCCGTGGCAGTGGTACGTGAGCGCTGAGGGACCCCCCAGTCAGACCTGGTAGAGGATGGACGAAGACGCAGATAGGGAGCAGCCAACTGAGTACATAGGATGTCTCTATAGTACTTCAGTTTGTCCTCCCCTCCCTCTCAGCAGGTGAAAAAAAGGCCCCCATTTTAGACCGGTAGCGAGGGTCCAAGATGGTGGAGAGACAGAAGTCATCCCTCTGCCAGATGGTGACTTAAGCAAGTGAGCATGCATCAGGCCATTTGCTCAAGTGACTCGGAGGGACTCCCTGCCTCCAACTCCACTGTATACTGCCATGGTGTCTCTGGGTCATCCGCCTCATCTTCCGCATCTCCCTCTACTTACTCTGGCTGCTCCTGCTCCTCCTCTTCTGTCACCTGGGTAGAAAAACCACTAAATGCTTGTGCTCCAATGTAATCCTCCTCCTCCAGATCAGCCCCCACCGGACTCATGTGGCTATGAGATGCAGTCTCCACATCTCCAGTCCCCTGACCAGAAAGATTTTGCAGCATCTGTTCCAGGACATGAAGCAGTGGAATGACATTGCTCATACCGTAGTCCTGGCGACTGACAAATAACGTGGCCTCCTCAAAGAGCCTGAGCAAGCGGCAGGTGTCACGCATGAGCTGCCACTGGCTAACATAAAAATTACACAGGGGAGTACTCCTGTCCGCCTGGATCATTAAGAAATTGTTTATGGCCCTTTTCTGTTCGTACAGTCGGTCCAACATATGAAGGGTAGAATTCCAACGGGTGGAAAAGTCACATATCAGCCTATGTTGGGGGATGCCATTCTGCCGCTGAAGCTCAAGGAGGGTGTGCTTGGTGGTGTAGGAATGGCTGAAGTGCATGCAAAGTTTCCCGGCCATTTTTAGAATGCTTTGCAGTTGGGTATAAGACTTGAGGAAACATTTGACAACTAGATTGAATACGAGCGCCATGCAGGGCGCATGGCTCAGCCCTCCTTGGCACAGCGCAGACACCATGTTCTTTCCGTTGTCTGTCACCATGGTTCCGATTTTTAGTTGTCGCGGAGAAAGCCAGCAATCGATTTCTTCTTGCATCACGCGGAGCAGTTCCTACCCTGTGTGACTTTGTTCGCCCAGGCAAACCAGGCATAGAACCGTGCCCTGCACATGTGGTACACTGGAGGAGCACTATGACTTGGCCCTGCAGTGGAGGCTGAGGTGGTGGAGAAGGAGCCGGACATTAGCGCAGGATCAGCAATTTGACAACGAGGAGGAGAAAGTGGCGTCACCTGTCCAAGTTGCTCGTGTGGCTGGGCAGGAAGCACATTGACCTAGTGGACCATAAAGGACATGTACTGTCCCTGACCGTAGTTGCAACTCCGCACGTCGGCGCTGCCGGGCACTTTGGCAGACACCGACAGGCTCAAGGACTGGCCCACCTTCTCTTCTACATATTTGTGCAGGGCTGGGACTGACTTTTTGGCAAAGAAATGATGACTTGGCACTCTCCACCTCGGCTTGGCACAAGCCATCATTTCTCTGAAAGGTGCAGAGTCCACCAGTTGAAAAGGGAGGGACTGCAGCATGAGCAACTTGGACAGGAGTACGGTCAGCTTCTCCGCTGTAGGATGGCTGGACGCGTACTGCTGTCTCTTTGCAATCGCATCGATGAATGACTGCTGCCGTAATGAGTGGCGATGAATAAGAGGAGGAGGAGCAGGAGCATCTGGAGAGGTAGATGATGAGAGACAGCTCCCTTCGGCAGAGGTGCTGGAGCCTTGACTGCCTGAAATAGGATGCGTGCCACTGGGTGATGCTGTTGCTGCTGCTGCCGCCGACTGGACCGCCACTTCTGAGCCACGGCACAAAGCCGTGGTGCCAACATTAGCACCCTGGCCACGCTTCACTTTCTGACCACAGATTCTACATATAGCCATGTTCACCTCCTCAGGCGTCTTAACAAAAAACTTCCGCACTGATGGAGTAGTACCTCCGCTGCCTGGCTGAGCCGCGGTCTACCCCTTGCACGTTTGGCTCCTGACCTCGCATTGCTGCCACTACGCTGACTCCCACCCACACTACCGACTTGCTGGCTGCACCGCTGCCTCACGCGCAAGCTGCCTTGTCTGCAGATGACGATAAGGATGATGAAGCCCTTGCTTCACCCGGCTCCCAAGTGCAATCGGCTACATCATCATCAACTACAGTTTGCACGTCGCTAATGTCCACCTCAACTGTCTCTGTGCACAAAGCCTAACCGCTCTCAACATCACCTCCCACTACACTCTCCTCATAAGTACTTGACCGCCTATTGGAAGGAGCGGATTTCTGGCTTCCCAGTAGCTGCTGACCATCCTCAAGTAGTTTGTCCTCGCTGTATAGTGGCTAGGAGCCCACAGCATATAGTACTTCTCTGGCTGAGGGAACCAAAAAGGACAGAGGCAGGTTGAGGACAGGTGAGGGCAGTGGAGGTGCTCCAGGCCCATGCCAACTAAGGGTTGTATCTGACGAACCCACCGACTTTTGGCTGGGGGTGTCCGATGTCATCTGGGAGGAAGTGGATGACTGAGTCAACCATTCAAGAACCACTGGGTTGGTGGTCAACACACGACCGCTAGATGACACCGGTAGCTCTGGCCTCGCCAAGTGACCCCTAATGCTACGTCCCCTTTCTCTGCTGCGACCTGTGCCTATTCCAGAAACATTTGTGCCACTGCCCCTCCCCTGTGAAGGGCCTGTCACCGCTCTGTCTGACATACTGATTGATTACAAATTAAAAATAAAAGGAAATTAAAAATCCACCAAAAAAAATTTACTTTGTTCAATGCCTCGCACAACGACCTAACTATTTATTTGAGAAATACCGTCACCCACAAAGTGGGTTAACAATGGGTTGCTGAACTGCAGTACAATGGGTTACTGCACAGAACTACACACCATAAAACAATTTTCTTTTTCAATGAGAAATGAGGCAAGAAATACTTATTTAAAAGTATCACTGACAACCCCACAAACCCAGATTCACTATTGTTTTTTAATGATATTCACTGACTACCTTACAGCAAGGTCACGCTTTTCTACTTGGATGGCGAATGAGGCCTAAAATACTTATTTGAACCTAACCACCCCACAAACTGAGATATATATATATATATATATATATTTTTTTTTTTTTAATGATATTCAATAACTACCTTACAACAATGTCACGCTTTTCTGCTTGGATGGCGAATGAGGCCTAAAATACTTATTTAAAAGTAACACTGACAACCCCACAAACTCAGATTCACTATTTTTTTTTAATACTATTCACTGACTATCTTACAGCAGTATCACACTTTTCTGCTTGGATGGCGAATGAGGCCTAAAATACTTATTTAAAAGTAACACTGACAACCCCACAAGCTCAGATTCACTATTTTTTTAATGATATTCACTGACTACCTTACAGCAATATCACGATTTTTTGCTTGGATGGCGAATGAGGCCTAAAATACTTATTTAAAATGAACACTGACAACCCCACAAACTCAGATTCACTATTTTTTAAATGATATTCACTGACTACCTTACGGCAATATCACGCTTTTCTGCTAAGCACCCCACAAACTGAGATATATATATATATATATATATATATATATATATATATTTTTTTTTTTTTTTTTAATGATATTCACTGACTACCTTACAACAATGTCACACTTTTCTGTTTGAAGGCGAATGAGGCCTAAAATACTTATTTAAAATGAACACTGACAACCCCACAAACTCAGATTCACTATTTTTAAAATGATATTCACTGACTACCTTACGGCAATATCACGCTTTTCTGCTTGGATGGCGAATGAGGCCTAAAATACTGATTTGAAACTAAGCACCCCACAAACTGAGATATATATTTTTTTAATGATATTCACTGACTACCTTACAGCAATGTCACGATTTTTTTGCTTGGATGGCGAATGAGGCCTAAAATACTTATTTGAAACTAAGCACCCCACAAACTGAGATATATATATATATATATATATATATATATATATATATATTTTTTTTTTTTTTTTTTTTTTTTTTTTTTTTTTTACTGATATTCACTGACTACCTTACAACAATGTCACACTTTTCTGCTTGGATGGCGAATGAGGCCTAAAATACTTATTTAAAAGTAACACTGACAACCCCACAAACTCAGAATCACTATTTTTAAAATTATATTCACTGACTACCTTACAGCAATATCACGCTTTTCTGCTTGGATGGCGAATGAGGCCTAAAATACTGATTTGAGACTAAACACCCCACAAACTGAGATATATATATATTTTTTTTAGATGATATTCACTGACTACCTTACAGCAATATCACGCTTTTCTGCTTGGATGGCGAATGAGGCCTAAAATACTTATTTGAAACTAAACACCCCACAAACTGAGATATATATATTTTTTAAATTATATTCACTGACTACCTTACAACAATGTCACGCCTTTCTGCTTGGATGGCGAATGAGGCCTAAAACACTTATTTAAAAGTAACACTGACAACCCCACAAACTCAGAATCACTATTTTTTTAATGATATTCACTGACTACCTTACAGCAATATCACGCTTTTCTGCTTGGATGGCGAATGAGGCCTAAAATACTGATTTGAAACTAAGCACCCCACAAACTGAGATATATATTTTTTTTAAATGATATTCACTGACTACCTTACAACGTCACGCATTTCTACTTGGATGGCGAATGAGGCCTAAAATACTTATTTAAAACTAAAACTAATAACCCCACAAACTGAGATTCACTATTTTTTTTATGTACCCCTAAACAAGACTCTGACCCTCTTTCACTGCATGAATCACCCCAAAACAGCCTTCAGAAGACAGTGCAGTGCTGTACAAGAGGCACTGCTGCTGCAGTGTATATGGATAGCGATTCACTGCCTGATTTTCTGTCCTCAAATCGTCCCTCTCCTATCCCTGCAATTCAGGTTATCTATCCCTGATCTCTTTTCTTGTATTTTGAAACGTTTTCCTATCGCTTGCCCTATCTCTCCTCTGGTCTAACATGAATAGCAAATGGCGCTTTCCGGCGCTGCAGAGCTATTTATAGGTCTGTGACATCACAGGACCTGGCTGGCTGCTGATTGGCTACATTTCTGCATGTGATCGCATTGTGGGTGTTTACTTCTTTGTCCCAGAGATCCTTCCCCTATGTCATGCCATGTGCTTGCGGCCATTTTAGGGGAAAAAAAAAGATTCGTTACTACGAATCGCCAGGAAATTCGCATTCGTTGCGAATCGAATTTTCCATGAAATTCGTAACGAATTCCACTTCGTCAGCTTCGATTCGCTCATCTCTACCTATAATGTATGTAAGTAATCCGCGACTTTGGACACAACATGCAAATTGAGGACCTATTGAAGTCAATGGCTCTGCACAGTGATGCAGGGTGCACACAGCCATTGTCTGTGTTTTGCAGATCTGCGGTTTACAGTCTGCAAAATGGACATGTTCCTGTGAATGCACCCTTAAAGTAATGGCACAATGGGAAAGTGAAAATGTGAGATGATATACAAAATAGCCTTGGGTCATGAAAACAATCTTGTGTCCATACACCATACACACCAAAAATTAAAAAATTAATTTATTAATTACATTTCTCATTGAGTAATATGCATATTACTTCCAAGTGACATATTGTTATAATTATGTTAAGCTGCTTGTTTCACAGCCATATTCTCACAAAGTGCTGCAACCTGTTTTATCTGGAAATCCATTTCCAGTATCTTATGACATTAGCAAATTTCTATGCACATTATATAGGTGTTTCCCCTTAAGCACCGTAAAAATAAGTAATAAAGACCGTAAAATAAAAATGCACATTATAAAGTGCACTGCGAAACATCCATAAAGAAATAAATTAAAAACATTAAAGCTGGTTCCTTCTAGAGCCAACTGTTAACAGTGCCAATTTATTTTATGCTAATGCCTTAGGCTTAACGTTATCAGATAATTATCGGCATTACCTTAGATATTGCCTTGGTCCATTCTCTCTGAGACTCTGCATTTTCAGCTCCGAAAAGAAACATACGTTCCGACAATAAGTAGATCTCAAAGGTAAATATGGCCCTAGAGCAAACATAAAAAAGTTGTACTGTATTTAGATTCTATAATCTAACATAGCCAGAGGCTTAATTCCCCTCAATAGCATTTGCTGTTTCATACCCTGGTAGAATACGTACTCATCTGTTAGCGAGAAGAAGAAAAAATCTAATAATATCTGAAATACTGAAAGCTTGAAAAATTATCATACTTAGAGAAACTACCAGCACTTATATTCTATATATAACACCTTTAAAATTTCCCGTGTTCACTGAGACTACTGAAAACAATTAGATTTTAATTCCCAGTAAAGACTTTAGGAGGCTGCTCACAAATAGTCAATAACCACTTAGAAGTTTTTTGTCTTCTTTGACTAAATGCCTATTTGTTCTTGCAATATATCTGATGCAATTATTTCATAGATTTACAGCTCATTTCCTAAAGCTATTTAAAAGTACCACTCATTTAAAATACTGCTAGATTATTGTTGCGGAAAACTTTGATATAGAGACATATTACTATTTTATAAATTATTTAAATGAATACAAAGCGTTATCTTTCGATATAATGATAATTGCTGTTTAGATTTCTTCAGCTTCACACCAAGAAATATGTGTTCAATCAGTGAAACTCCAGTGTATAGTGCAGTGGCAGAATAAAAATGTAATGGAGATTAATGTGATCAATTTTGGAGGTATTCTTTCCACTCCAGTGGTACAAAGCATGGAGGGTGTTAAGGGCGAGAATGAATGTAATAGCAAATGCATCATTTCTGAAATGCAAAATGTTACTAATAATGAATTGTATGAAACATTTAAGAGGCGAAAGTTGCATTATGCTGGGAAGGGAAAAAAAATTATTCTGTTGATAGAAAAGCAAACCTCCAAAGGCTTCTTATATGTCCTTTAAACAAGCACCTTGGAGTAAATTGGCAGTCCGACATATGCTATATTTGTAATTACCTTTAAAGTTAAAATACACTTAGTTATGTTGTAAAAGGCCTCTCAGACAAATTACAAGAGCTAAATACACAACCCTCGCTGGGTTTCATTGATCATGCTAAAAGCAATCCATTTTAGTTAAAACTAATTATTGTTCGGTGGAAAACAGAAGTATTTTACTGCGTCCATTAGCAGAAAATTATTCTGATTGCTGGCCCTTAAACTGTAGCACAGGGTGCATGCAATGTATTTTTCCAAGAAACTGTAAATTGGTGAAAATGGCTGCATAAGTGTAAAAGTAATGCTCTCTAACAAAAAATGGTTGGCAAAAAAATATAACAGGTACTACAAAGAAAAAGTCAAGTAAATCTGGTGGCAGTTCAAAATCTCCTTAAAGGGGTTTTCCGAGGGTTTAACACTTTCTACCCCAGAGGTGTTTATATTTCTGCGTTTTCATTTTGTTCTCCCTGCCTTCCAACAGCCATAATTTTTGTTTTTATTTTTCCATTCACATAGCCGTAAGAAGGCTTGTTTTTTACATAAGTTGTACTTTCCAGTGTCACCATTTAATATTGCATATGACGTAGTGGGAAGCAGGAAACAAAATTCCAAATGGGAAGAAATTTGAAAAAAACAATTTCACCACATTTCCGTATTTTTTTAAATTTATTACGTTCAATATGCTATAAAACTGACCAGTTACTTTCATTCTCCAGGTCAGCATCATAAATGACCTCCTAAATTACTAAATGAGGAAACTTAGCAATAGATATTTGGAAAAAAATACAATTGGACAACCTCTGTGACCAAAATATTTACTGCTGGTCATGACCTAAAATACATTTGTTTGTACACTTATTAGAGGGATTTTCTAGGCTCTTGATATTGATGACCTTCCTTCATGATAAGCCATTTCTACCCCTTTAACTGTAAAAAAAAAAATATTGTGTGGTTTTAGGAAAAAGAAACAGACGCAATTGAACAACACCTGCAAGCAAAATATATACTGCCAGTGATGCTGCCACCCAGAGGCATGCTAAGGTGAGGGGACTTGGGGTGGTGGTCCTGCTCTCAGAGGGTTGGCAGAGCCTAGAAGCAATGAGATGGAAACGCTTGTTGCTGGAGCACTGGGAGCTGCGGTCCTGTCACTCAGCTCCTCACACTCATCGCCACCTTCAGGCTCGCAGTGCACAGAATGATGAAGCAGGGAGACTACTCCCTGCTCCACCATTCATCCTGCAGGCACAGATCGCGCTGTCTGTCTGTGTGGGCTGCAGAGCGATCTGTGTTTGCAGGGGAGAGAGGACTGTGAACTTTAGGAACGGGACAAGGTGAGTAGTTACAGTTTTTTCTTTTCTTTTTTGTATTTTTGTAACACAGAGAGGGCACACTAGACATTTATACTCTGGTGGGGCTACAATGGGCATTGCAAATGAGAAGGGGTACAATGGACATTGCTAATGTGAAGGGGGCACAATGGGCATTGCTAATGTGAAGGGGCACAATTGGCATTGTTCATGTGAAGGGGCAAACTGGGCATTTCTACTATGGAGGGTTCACAACGGGCATTTCTACTTTGGAGGGGGCACAATGGGCATTTCTACTATGGAGGGGGCACAGTGCACGGAGGGCATTACTACAATGAAGGGGGCACATAGGGCAGTACTACTATGAAGGGGGCACATAGGCCATTATTACTGTGAAGGGGCACAATAGGCATTACTAGCACAGAGGGCATTATTACTATTAAGGGGGCACGATGGGGATTTCTACTATGGAGGGGGCACAGAGGACATTATTACTGTGAAGTTGCACAATGGGCATTATTACTATTGAGGGGCACAATGAGCATTATTAATATGAAGGGGTACAATGGGCATTACTACTAGTAAGGGGCATTATTACTGTGAAGGGGGCACAATGGGCATTACTAGCACAGAGGGCATTACTACTATTAAGGGGGCACGATCGGGATTTCTACTATGGAGGGGGCACAATGGGGATTATCACTGTGAAAGTGCACAGAGAAGGCATAACTACTGTGAGGGGGCACAATGAGGGTATAACTACTGTTAGGGGCACAAATCTGTACAAAACTACTGTGAAGGTTGTACAATGAGGGCAATACTACCGCGAGGGGGATTTTTTTTTTAAAGTAAAGAGAGAGGACGCCAAACAATTTAGGCATGCCACCTGCCTTTTGGAAGAACTCCTTCTCCTTATAGAGACTGCTTAGTACACGTGATGCCAGGCAACACTGCTCTGGGTTTATGGAAAAAATAAATACAAATTAGCATAACTTAATTCTGCTGACATGAGCTTATCTCTTTTTTTCCTTTTTTTTTTCAGGAAAGCAGATATGCAAATCTAGAGTTTCTGACAAAAATAGGTAGACCAGAATTGTAAATCTTTGTTGAGGTAAAGAACAATGAAAAAAAAATATTCCTAATGCTGCAAATGTAGATGATGATACATTTCTACATAATGCTGTAAGGGTGAGAACCTTGCATCTGCACGTCCACTTTTAAGGTTTCTACAAAGTGCTTCTTCACTCAAGAGAGCTCGAATCTTAATATTAGTGCAAAACAATGGTGGGTCTTCAGAGATTTATGCCACTGTGCCAGTGTGTACCGTAATTTCTAAAAATCACAGTTTCACCATACTTAGTTTCATGGGAATACTATAAAATTTTATTGGTGTTATTAATGTCAAAATTTATTCCTATAATAACAAAAAACATTTAAACAATACAATACAATAAAGTTGAATTAGGGGTTTACTGCATAAAGGAAAAACAAAATGAAAATGTAGATTATTAAAGTAAAATCTGGATTTGCATATCATTCAGAGGAAATTATTTGTTGCAACAATGAAGCAAATTAAAGGAGTAGTGCCGGGATTGATGTAAAAATAAAAATCAGACATCATATACATGACAGTCTCTTTCTAATAAAGCTGGAATTAGCCATATATCTCACATGGATCCAGAGATCATCCTATTCATTTACTCTGATAGATTTATTTCAAGATGGCAGCTCAGGGGCTGTGTCTTTTATAAGGGGGTCTGTCCTTTCTCAGGGGGCAGGTCCTTTTTCAGGGGTGTGCTGTTTCTGCTACAGCTCTCTCGCTGTAACTGTCACAGTTTCTAACAGTAAATAGGGCACATGGAAGTTAAAGGATGGAACTGAGCATGTGCGACCACTTCAGTACGTAGACATTCACAATACTTTCCAGATAAAACACCAGGGTACCATTATACCGAAGTACAGAGAATATCTCACAACTGGCTCATTTTTTATAAAGAAAATAAATTATAAATGTAACTAGATTTTCATGCTGAAATATATTATCATAACAATTAATGGTGGCACAAATTCCTCAATAACTTTAGTGACCTTGTTTATGTCACTGCAAGTACTGTACGACTGTCCTCATTGATGTAATTAATAGAGTATATTAGTTGATGGTCATAGCAACAAATAAAGTAGTTTATTTATATCAAAGGTTAATGATCGTATTCAGAAGCTATTTATAAATTATTGCCGCAATTATTGCTGATTGTGGTATCTGACATTAATATTATAGTGTAAAATAAAAATAAAAAATCATACATTTGATCGCAAACAGCCGTCCGCTGCCATCTTAATTTAAGATCAAGCCCGAAATCTTGTGCGTCCCTTGATGACGTCACCACGTCACCCGGTGTGGTGACGTCATATGTCACAGGGCATGGGATTTTGTGTGGGATCTTCGATCAAGATGGTGGCAGACGGCTCTTCGTACTCAAACTGATGAGGTAAGTATGATTTTTTTTTTTTTTTTTTACCGCCATCTACCACGAAGCACCAATAAATTCGGCTTTGCAGCAAATCGAATTTTCCCTGAACACTAGTTATAAGGTCAACAAATGTGATGAATCCCTTTGATGTCTCAGCCAATGCTGACTACCACCAGGGAAGAGTCTCCCTCTCTGAAAACATTGGCTTGCTGCAATGTGATCACAGGTTGCCAATGGCTGCTAAGGCAGTCTGAGGCCTTACAAAGACCTCAGGGCCTTCCAGCTACAGAGGCTTTTGAAGCTCATTTCCCAGCCTTGGTTTCTTAGGCAACTGTTAATGCATTGTAAAGAGATCAAACCTTCAGAAGTTGAAGCCCCCTAGTGGGACAAAAATAATAAAGTGATACAAAATTTAATTTATTCCTCTGGATCAACTTGTAGGATAACAGGCTGAACTGGATGGACAGATTTTTGTTTTAACCTTATAAACTGTTATAGTGTCACATGTCACATGCCTACCCTATGTTACTCTGTCATGTCTACCCTTACTATGTCACATGTTAAAATAAATTAATTAATAAAATAAAAACTATGCCAGAACTATCACTTTTTATTATATTGCCATCCAAAAATCATAAGATCAATAATATCAAGTGATCATAAAGTCTGATGTATCCCAAAATGGTACCAATGACAACGTCACCTCATGCCAAAGATTTATATCAACTCATAGCTCAAGGGGATTGTCCTTTCTGCTGCAGCTCAGGGGGCATGTCCTTTTTGCTGCAGCTCTCTCCCTATCACAACCTAGGAAGAACTTGAAGGATGAAAGTGATAGCCAATGTCATAGTGTGCCAACAAAACTACAATGGCTCAGTGGTTAATAATATCACAAGTCAACATACCCAGTATAATACACAATTGTCAGGGGATCAAATATAGATAAACTGCTTGATGCTAGTGACATTACACTGTCAGTCCCTGTATGAATATAAATAAATCCTCTAAAGGACTATCTGTTTTTAAGTAAATAACATATCATAAAAGCAGCAGCTGGTGCAATACTTATACTTGCATGTCCATGGTGGCTCATTGTCTCCTAAGTAGTGTAGTATATGTATATGTAGTGTATGTTAAGCCGTGAGTGTAGATGTTACCAAACACTGGATGGTGCGCAACCAAAAATGCTGTACCTGTCTATATAGGGCCAGGGAAACATTTAATGGGGCAGCTATTCCATTTTTAAACAGGGTCCAATACAACAGGGCCAGATACTAGGGAGAGTTTTCTTCTGAGGTCAGTCATACCTGCCTATCTACTTAGGTCTTATTCAACAAGTTTAGACAAAAGAGTGTCAGAAAAAGAAAACCTTAAAAATAACGTGTAGCATAGTGTAGCACTTTTAAAGGCTGCATGTTAACATTTGTCATACAAAAGACAGGCTGCCTTATTATTATTTTTTTATGGAAGCGCTCACTAGTATGTATTAGGTTCTGGGAGCTAGGAGCAAAGAGCTGCAAGCTGCCGACACTTAAGTATCCTGACCGTGCATAGTGTCAGGACGTAATGCACGGACTATGCACGCAGTCAGGTGACAGAGTAACGCAGACCGGGAAGACAGTGGAGCGCGACTTCTGCCGGAGCTGGAGAGGAGCCACGCTACAGGACAGATAAGAAGAGGTTTTTATTTTAATCTGATGTGAAGTCTGATGGGGTCTAACACTGAGGGCTGATCTAAGGTCTTATGCGAGTCAAAGTGGGCTGATCTGAAGTCTGATGGTGTCTGACATGGAGGTCTGATATGATATCTGATGGGGGTCTGACATGGAGGGCTGATGTGATGTCCTGATAAGGGGGCCTGATCTGATTTTCCGATATTTATGTGCGGTCTGATCTGAGGATCTGATATGAGGTCTGATGAAAAATATTTTTTTCTTATTTTCCTCTTCTTAAACCTGGGGTGCGTCTTATCAAGCGAAAAATATGGTAATAACTTTGGAAAGCTTTTACTTATCCAAGTCTTTCTGACACAGTTTTCTCAAGAAACATAGTACTTGATGTCAGTAGTACATTTAAGTCAATGTTTTCTTTATGTTTAAAGAAAACAACAAAATTTACAGGAAATTTTGAACAATATTCTATTTTCCAAATTTGAATTTCACTGCTTTTAAGGCAGATAGTGATACCTCCTAAAATGTATTATTAAAGTTGTTAATTACTGTAGAAAGCACTGCCAAGGGTGTACCTTCAATGGGGGCAGACAATGTGACTGCTATGGAACCTAGAGTGAAGGAGTAGCTGTACTCTTTTATCCTATGTGAAAACACTCTACTTCCATGCCATCACCACTAGGGGGAGCTCAGATGATTACAGCTTCCATTTTATTCAACTGTAACTGCATCCATCCTTATGCACTGTGCTCCCCCTAGTTGTGGCTGCAGGCAGCCAGCTTTATAGTTACTGCTGAACGAATTTCAGGGAAAATTCAATTTGCAAATCAATTTTCTCTGAAATGGTGAAAAAAACCAACCATACTTACCTCATCCATTTCTTTGCTAGGGGCCGGAATTGATGACCTATCCTATTAAACATGTATTAGAGAAAAATGGAACGGAACATTTAAAAGTTCTATTCAGCCAGAACTCAAAGTGTTATTATTGAAATCATTTTTCGTTTTTATTTAAAAATGTCAGAAAAACAGGTAGGTTTATTCATATTCTCCCCATTAAAAACACTTGCTGTACAAAAATCAGATTGACAACCCAAAATTTATAAACTCTTAGCACACCTGCCCAAATGACTAGCTATAGAAAATGACTAGCTATAGAAAATGTTTAGGTTTTGACATGCAATTATACCCACTGTGTTCAGGAAAAAAACATATTGAACTGCACTCAGTGTACTATGAATTTTAACATCAACTTTATTGTTGCGACATCAAAATAATTTATTACTTGTAACAAAAGTGGTGTGCTGGAATCAATTTATCGAAGCAGCTCAAATTGATATACAGCAAGAACAAAACATTGGCAGTTTGAAAATAAGACTTGATTGAACCAAAAGGAGTAGTTTCTGCTTGTAATTTTTTTAAGAAAAACTTTCAAAACCCTACCACAAACTGTGAGCTAAGCTGGCCACCTATGCAATATAAACGCCAGCTGGCAGTTGGTTTGACCAACAAAAATAATGAATAATGTATTGCAAAAATTCATTAATTCAGTAAAATTCAATAATTTTAAAGCTAGTTCTCCACTGAAAGTAGAAACTTGAGGGTGCTT
This sequence comes from Rhinella marina, assembly GCA_900303285.1. NCBI lineage: Eukaryota > Metazoa > Chordata > Amphibia > Anura > Bufonidae > Rhinella > Rhinella marina. Next base: position 26,497 of record ONZH01026069.1, on the reverse strand, counting down.
GACCCCACCAAATATGTATGTGTTAGTTTTCTCTTATGTCTCAGACTTTCTACTGTACATAGAGATTTAAACTACAGCTACAATAAACAGCTACAAGTGCATATTTCTGTAGCCTCTTAACTTTGAAAATACTCACTGATGCTTAGTACTATTAAAAATTAACATTGTTTCAAGTTATTTTCATAATTTAAAGGGGTTATCCAATTCTAAAAATGCCCCGTACAATACTCCAACCCCTCCTATGGTTCATACTTACCCAGCTCCCCGGCAGCCGTGTCACTCCAGATCCCTGCACGGCCACCACTGCATTTCCCCGTTGCGTGAATAAAAACATCTGGCTATGGGGGCACAGCCAATAGCAGGCCTCCATGATAGCCCTCTTGCATCCCCACATTTTTAGAATTGGATTACGTCTTTAATGTTACGTCATTAATGTTTTTGCCAAATGGCAAAACAGGTAGTAAAAACCAGTTCTGCCTTGGGGTTTTCAGCTGTCTTACTGGACCTGCAGTTGCAAGATCCTTCCTGAATTTTACTATGCTACTCACTTTTTACACAATTTTGTATAAATCAGTAGTGAATTAGAAGCTTTAGTATATATCTTATCAATGAAAAATGCATCTTTCTTTACCACTTCAGCTTTTTTACTCCTACTCCCAAACAGTCTCCGCAATGGAGAGATAGATTGTCAGTTCACTGCTCTTCCGCTTTCCCGCTCTAGGAACTTCTAGGAAAAAGCATGTATTCTGATTCTTTAGTGAACTGGCAGTTTAAATGTAATGTTGAAAGTTTGTCCCCAAAAGCACAACTGTCTGAACAGTTACACCTAACATAGATCTGTATTGCCATGATCTGTGACCCCACAAGTATCTGCTTACTCTTGGAGGGCTTGGCTGTTGGAATGTGTGTAGTTCTACCTCTTTTAGCCTCCTGCCTCCTGTCTGCCACTCCCTGCTCCCATGGGCATGTGCCTGCGCTATCCCCAGCAAGTGTGGTGCCTAATCACTGCCCAGCCAAAGGCACCCTTCCCTGGTTTATTTAAGACACCTTCCCCTAGAGAAAGTTCCAGATCAGCAAGTGTGAAATCAATGTTTCATCTCAATGGTTTAGCATATAGCTAACCCTAAGGGCCACCCTTTAATTCCTTCACAGGGATCGGGAAATCACTGCTGGATTAACAACCGGATTCCTACATGCTGGGATAATCACAGTGGAGTTGGTAGCTAACCCACTGGTATCAGGCACTCCGATGCAAGCACTTTAAACTCTGGTTATAGAAAACATGCCAAAAATGTCTTGGGTACAGTCTGAACAGGCACCAAAGCTGAAATGCTGGTTTTAGAGATCCAGGTATGGCACAGTTAATGCAGACACAGGGAAGACTGATGGGTTAGTGGTGAGGCAGACTGGGCACTTGGCTGGAGCACAGAGAGAAAGGGCTGAAACACAAACTGAACTGAACTTGGACTTGAAAGTGTTGGAATTTACAGGCAGGATGGAAACAAAACTTACCAGGGAACCTAAACCAGTTACCAGGGAACCTAAACCTCAGGCACCTTCAGCCTGGAGAGGGTGCCTTAAATAACCATGTTTTTTCAACCATTAGTTGGGGAAGCATTTATGAGTATGCACACTGGATCTTTAACAGGGCTGAAGGTAAATGCAAGCACGCCCTAAAGGAGCATGAGGCAGAAGCATAAAGGAAGCAGGAGGGGGAGGGTGCTGGTGAGCAGGATACTGGATGGCATGGTGAGTGGCACTATGTCCACATCTACAGGGGAGAGCATGGCATCGACCACAGATCTAGTACTGAGCAATAGGTTCTTAGCTTGTCTAATCCTGCGTAGGTGTGCTATGGTTGTGCTGACCTCTGCCTGTTTATCGGATTGACCCTGTACTTTGAATCCTGACTCCTGCCTAACTTCTGTATTGATCCTGTGATTACTGTATTGAAGGAACTCTGCCTTCCCTAACCTTGTCCACTACTACTCTATCTTCTGTCCCCTTGGTGGTTCCAAATCAAATCTATTCAGTGACACTGCGGGTCTACATCCATTGTGTTACACCATCTTTCTGTCTTTGAGAATATTAGCCTAGGAAAAGGATAGTTATTTTCTCTGATAAGTTATATTGAAAATTTTATATACTAACTTGTACTATTTATGCAGAGCTGTGAAAAGTTAGAGACCATTCAATGACTAGTATAAAAAGAAGTAAATGGAAGTATTGGCAGTCAAAAATGGTTTAAGCAATAAAATATACTTACCAATTAATGGAGTTTTCTCACCAAAGTATCTTATGGCATGTCAATATCATGAAACACCGATCGGTGGAGGTTCAGTCACAAGACTGGACCGGTTTTATTCTGGGCTATGACTAGATGCCAGAACATTTAAAATGAATTAGAATTTCTTAGTGCTTTACCCTACTAATCTACTTACTTGTAAAAGTTGCACAAAAAAATTCCTACCTTACTCTTCAGTATAGAATAATCTAATGTGGGAATGAAAATGAGACTAGTAGAAGACCTAATAAGTATTTCTAAGTGGGACACACTTTAAGGCCCTATTAGACCGCACAATTTTTAGGTCAATTATCTGGAATGAGCATTCATAGGAACACATGTTCCCAATAATTGGCCTATATGATCAAGCAGCTCTAGCTGATAAGAAAACACTTGTTTTTCATCTAATGAACATCTTCCATCAGGAATATGCTGCCAATAATCAACAAAACTGGATGAGGGAGGAATGCCTGTGGTAGCAATCATTCCGCCAGCATTCAGTTTGCATCGCCTGTGTAATCAAGCAAGTACGGTACATGTGAGAGCGAATGGATTTGTTATCATCCACTGCCAGAAAATTGGGTAGGGTAATCCAGGCTTTAATAATACACTTGAAGATTTTCAGACAAGTCTAGCCTCCATAATCTCTTGAGGTAGAGATAAACCCTTCAATTATCTTCTTCCTTTTTAATTATGCAACCTATCCACTTTTCTCTTATTAATAGAGATGAGCGAGCACTAAAATGCTCAGGTGCTCGTTTCGAATAACGAACCCCATTGAAGTCAATGGGAGACTCGAGCATTTTTTGCAGGGGACCAAGACTCTGCCTAGGGAAGGCTGGGTGAAAAACTGGAAACCTCAGTAAATTATGGAAACACCACGGAAATAGACAGGAAACAGCAGGGGCAGCATGCATGGATGCCTCTGAGGCTGCCTAATCCCACCATTACCCCAAATTCTCTGGCAACAGCCTGGTGGTGACCCTCAAGGCAATTGTGCTCACCCAGACCATAAAAATTTATCATGGCCCTGTATGGCTGTGACTACAGAGTGACCTAGTTACACTGCAGGAGCAGGCGAAGCACATAAAAATTTATCGTTGCCCTGTATGGCTGTGACTACAGAGTGACCGAGTTACAGTGCAGGAGCAGGCAAAGCACATAAAAATTTATCGTGGCCCTGTATGGCTGTGACTAAAGAGTGACCGAGTTACACTGCGGGAGCAGCGAAGCACATAAAAATTTAGCGTGACTCTGTATGGCTGTGACTACAGAGTGACCGAGTTACACTGCGAGAGCAGGCGAAGCACATTAAAATTTATCGTGGCCCTGTATGGCTGTAACTACAGAGTGACCGAGTTACACTGCGGGAGCAGGCGAAGCACATAAAAATTTAGCGTGACCCTGTATGGCTGTGACAACAGAGTGACTGAGTTACACTGCGGGAGCAGGCGAAGCACTTAAAAATTCAGCGTGACCTTGTATGGCTGTGACTACAGAGTGACCGAGTTACACTGCAGGAGCAGGCGAAGCACATAAAAATTTATCGTGGCCCTGTATGGCTGTAACTACAGAGTGACCGAGTTACACTGCGGGAGCAGGCGAAGCACATAAAAATTTAGCGTGACCCTGTATGGCTGTTACAACAGAGTGACTGAGTTACACTGCGGGAGCAGGCGAAGCACTTAAAAATTTAGCGTGACCTTGTATGGCTGTGACTACAGAGTGACCGAGTTACACTGCAGGAGCAGGCGAAGCACATAAAAATTTATCGTGGCCCTGTATGGCTGTTACTACAGAGTGACCAAGTTACACTGCGGAAGCAGGCGAAGCACATAAAAATTTAGCGTGACCCTGTATGGCTATGACTACAGAGTGACTGAGTTACACTGCGGGAGCAGGCGAAGCACATTAAAAATTAGCGTGACCCTGTATGGCTGTGACTACAGAGTGACCGAGTTACACTGCGGGAGCAGGCGAAGGACATAAAAATTTAGCGTGACCCTGTATGGCTGTGACAACAGAGTGACCGAGTTACACTGTGGGAGCAGGCGAAGCACATAAAAATTTAGTGTGACCCTGTATGGCTGTGACAACAGAGTGACCAAGTTACACTACGGGAGCAGGCGAAGCACATTAAAATTTATCGTGGCCCTGTATGGCTGTGACTACAGAGTGACCGAGTTACACTGCAGGAGCAGGCGAAGCACATAAAAATTTAGTGTGACCCTGTATGGCTGTGACAACAGAGTGACCAAGTTACACTAAGGGAGCAGGCGAAGCACATTAAAATTTATCGTGGCCCTGTATGGCTGTGACTACAGAGTGACCGAGTTACAGTGCAGGAGCAGGCGAAGCACATAAAAATTTATCGTGGCCCTGTATGGCTATGACTACAGAGTGACCGAGTTACACTGCGGGAGCAGGCGAAGCACATTAAAATTTAGCGTGGCCCTGTATGGCTGTGACTACAGAGTGACCGAGTTACACTGCGGGAGCAGGCGAAGCACATAAAAATTTAGCATGACCCTGTATGGCTGTGACAATAGAGTGATCGAGTTAGACTGAGGTAGCAGGTGAACCACCCAAAAATTTAGCCTGACACAGCATGGCGGTGACACCACCAATGGCTTTGTCCGACTGAGATTGCAGTCAAATTTTTTTTGGGAGTGTCTGAAGTTGACCCTCCGAAAAAATATTTTTTTTAGTGTCTGTGGTTGACGATCCTGAAAAATTGTTTTAGAGTGTCTACAGTTGACACTCCTGAAAAATGGTTTTAGAGTGTTTGTAGTTAACGCTCCTGAAAAATTGTTTTAGAGTGTCTGTAGTTGACGCTCCTGAAAAATTGTTTTAGAGTGTTTGTAGTTGACGCTGCGGAAAAATTGTTTGGAGAGAGGGCCTGTAGGTGGCCCTCCGGAAACATTGTATTAAAAGAGTGCCAGTTGGCCCTCTAAAAAAATCCCTTTTGGGTCAGCGCTTGGCAATGAAGAGAAGGAGGAGCTCTGTCAGTTGAAAGGCGTATACGCTTATCGGTGATGACGCCACCAGCTGCACTGAATACCCGCTCTGACAACACGCTAGCGGCAGGGAAGGCCAGCACCTCCAAGGCGTACAGTGCCAGTTCAGACCACGTGTCCAGCTTTGAAACCCAGTAGTTGTATGGAGCAGAGTGATCACGCAGGACGTTGGTATGGTCAGCTAGGTACTCCCTCACCATCTTTCTGTACAGCTCCCACCTACTCTGCTTAGACTGGGGACAGGTGACAGTGTCTTGCTGGGGTGACATAAAACTGGCAAAGGCCTTGGAGAGCGTTCCCCTGCCAGTGCTGGACAAGCTGCCTGCTCGCCTCCTCTCCTCCGCTACTTGGCCCACAGAACCACGCCCTCTGCCACTAGCAGCGTCAGATGGGAAGGATTGATTCAGCTTGTGCACCAGGGCCTGTTGATATTGATTCACTCTCATTCTCCTTTACTCTACAGGGATGAGAGTGCAAAGGTTCTGCTTGTACCGTGGGTCCAGGAGAGTGAACACCCAGTAATCGGTGTTTGATAAAATGCTTCTAACGCGAGGGTCACGGGATAGGCAGCCTCCTCCAAGTCCTCCTCTTCAGCCCATACACGCTCAACAGTTAATAAGGCCTAACATGAAGTCTGCCATGTGCGCCAGAGTCCCAACACGCAAGAATTCCCTTTCCTCACTGGCCTGACTCTCCATTTCCTTCTCCTCCTCTTCAGCCCATACACACTCAAGAGTTAAGAAGGACTGAGCATTGGTACCCTCTTCTGCCTCGCCAACATTCTCCTCCTCTTTCTCCTCATCCCCCTCCTCCAATACTTTTAGCGTGGCCCTGTATGGCTGTGATTTTTTGCAGGGGACCAAGGCTCTGCCTAGGGAAGGCTGGGTGAAAAACTGGAAACCTCAGAAAATTATGGAAACACCACGGAAATAGACAGGAAACAGCAGGGGCAGCATGCATGGATGCCTCTGAGGCTGCCTAACCCCACCATTACCCCAAATCCTTGGGCAACAGCCTGGTGGTGACCCTCAAGGCAATTGTGCTCACCCAGACCATAAAAATTTATCGTGGCCCTGTATGGCTGTGACTACAGAGTGACCAAGTTACACTGCAGGAGAAGGCGAAGCACATAAAAATTTATCGTTTCCCTGTATGGCTGTGACTACAGAGTGACCGAGTTACAGTGCAGGAGCAGGCAAAGCACATAAAAATTTATCGTGGCCCTGTATGGCTGTGACTAAAGAGTGACCGAGTTACACTGCGGGAGCAGGCGAAGCACATAAAAATTTAGCGTGACTCTGTATGGCTGTGACTACAGAGTGACCGAGTTACACTGCAGGAGCAGGCGAAGCACATAAAAATTTATCATGGCCCTGTATGGCTATAACTACAGAGTGACCGAGTTACACTGCAGGAGCAGGCAAAGCACATAAAAATTTATCGTGGCCCTGTATGGCTATAACTACAGAGTGACCGAGTTACACTGCGGGAGCAGGCGAAGCACATAAAAATTTAGCGTGACCCTGTATGGCTGTTACAACAGAGTGACTGAGTTACACTGCGGGAGCAGGCGAAGCCCATAAAAATTTATCGTGGCCCTGTGTGGCTGTGACTACAGAGTGACCGAGTTACACTGCAAGAGCAGGCGAAGCACATTAAAATTTATCGTGGCCCTGTATGGCTGTGACTACAGAGTGACCGAGTTACTGTGCAGGAGCAGGCAAAGCACATAAAAATTTATCGTGGCCCTGTATGGCTGTGACTACAGAGTGACCGAGTTACACGGCGGGAGCAGGCGAAGCACATTAAAATTTAGCATGGCCCTGTATGGCTGTGACTACAGAGTGACCGAGTTAAACTGCGGGAGCAGGCGAAGCACATAGAAAATTTATCATGACCCTGTATGGCTGTGACAATAGAGTGATCGAGTTAGACTGAGGTAGCAGGTGAACCACCCAAAAATTTAGCCTGACACAGCATGGCGGTGACACCACCAATGCCTTTGTCCGACTGAGATTGCAGTCAAATTTTTTTTGGGAGTGTTTGAAGTCGACCCTTCCGAAAAAATATTTTTTTTAGTGTCTGTGGTTGACGCTCCGGAAAAAATTGTTTGGAGAGAGGGCCTGTAGGTGGCCCTCCGGAAATATTGTCTTAAAAGAGTGCCAGTTGGCCCTCTAAAAAAATCCCTTTTGGGTCAGCGTTTGGCAATGAAGAGAAGGAGGAGGAGGAGGAGGAGTAGAGGAGAGGAATCGGATACATAAGGAATCTTATTATTTAGCTGCTTTCCCCCGGAGAAGAGGCTTTGTTGATTTTAATAAGTGTCAGCCTTTAAGCTCTGTCAGTTGACAGGCGTGTACGCTTATCGGTGATGACGCCACCAGCTGCACTGAATACCCGCTCTGACAACACGCTAGCGGCAGGGAAGGCCAGCACCTCCAAGGCGTACAGTGCCAGTTCAGACCACTTGTCCAGCTTTGAAACCCAGTAGTTGTATGGAGCAGAGTGATCACGCAGGACGTTGGTATGGTCAGCTAGGTACTCCCTCACCATCTTTCTGTACAGCTCCCACCTACTCTGCTTAGACTGGGGACAGGTGACAGTGTCTTGCTGGGGTGACATAAAACTGGCAAAGGCCTTGGAGAGCGTTCCCCTGCCAGTGCTGGACAAGCTGCCTGCTCGCCTCCTCTCCCCCGCTACTTGGCCCACAGAACCACGCCCTCTGCCGCTAGCAGCGTCAGATGGGAAGGATTGATTCAGCTTGTGCACCAGGGCCTGTTGATATTGATTCACTCTCATACTCCTTTCCTCTACAGGGATGAGAGTGGAAAGGTTCTGCTTGTACCGTGGGTCCAGGAGAGTGAACACCCAGTAATCGGTGTTTGATAAAATGCTTCTAACGCGAGGGTCACGGGATAGGCAGCCTCCTCCAAGTCCTCCTCTTCAGCCCATACACGCTCAACAGTTAATAAGGCCTAACATGAAGTCTGCCATGTGCGCCAGAGTCCCAACACGCAAGAATTCCCTTTCCTCACTGGCCTGACTCTCCATTTCCTCCTCCTCCTCTTCAGCCCATACACACTCAAGAGTTAAGAAGGACTGAGCATTGGTACCCTCTTCTGCCTCGCCAACATTCTCCTCCTCTTTCTCCTCACCCTCCTCCTCCAATACGCGCTGAGAAACAGACCGGAGGTTGCTCTGGCTATCAAGCGACGTATCTTCTTCCCCCATCTCCTGTGACAAGCGCAAAGTATCTGATTTGATGCTGAGCAGTGAGTTTTTCAACAGGCAAAGCAGCAGGATGGTGAGGCTGATAATGGCGGCATGGCCGCTGACCATCTGTGTTCACTCCTCAAAGTTGCTCAACACCTGACAGATATCAGACATCCACGTCCACTCCTCATTGTAGACTTCAGGAAGCTAACTGACCTGACTACCAGTTCTGGTGGAAGTTGACATCTGGCAGTCTACAATCGCTCTGCGCTGCTGGTAAACTCTGGATAACATGTTTAATGTCGAATTCCATCTCGTGGGCAAGTCGCACAACATTCGGTGAGCTGGCAGTTGTAGGCGCCACTGCGCTGCCCTGAGAGTGGCAGCATCTGTGCTCGACTTGCGGAAATGCGCACAGATGTGGCGCACCTTGGTGAGCAAATCAGACAGATTGGGGTATGTCTTGAGGAACAGCTGAACTATTAGATTGAACACGTGAGCCAGGCATGGCACATGTGTCAGTCTGCCGAGTTGCAGAGCCGCCACCAGGTTACTCCCGTTGTCACACACAACCATGCCTGGCTTGAGGTTCAGCGTTGCCAGCCACAGATTGGTCTGCGCCGTCATGCCCTGTAACAGCTCTTGGGCGGTGTGCCTTTTGTCACCTAAGCTCAGCAGTTTGAGCAGCGCCTGCTGGCGCTTACCCACAGCACTGCTGCTGTGCCTAGAGCTACCGACTGAAGGCGCTGTGCCCACGGATGGTAATTCAGAAGAGGAGGGGTTGGAGGAAGAGGCATAGTACAGCTGAGAAACCGTGACCGAGGTAAGCCCCGCAATCCTCGGTGTGGGCAGTACATGAGCGGCCCCAGGGTCAGACTCAGTCCCAGCCTCCACCAAGTTAACCCAATGTGCCTTCAGTGAGATATAGTGTCCCTGCCCGGCAGCACTTGTCCACGTGTCCGGTGTTAGGTGGACCTTATCACTAACCGCGTTGGTCAGGGCACGGGTGATGTTCTCTGACACGTGCTGGTGTAGGGCTGGGACGGCACATCGGGAAAAAAAGTGGCGGCTGGGGACAAAGTATCGAGGGACAGCCACGGCCTTCAGGTTGCGGAAAGCCTAAGTCTCTACCAGTCTATAGGGCAGCATCTCCAGGCTCAACAATTTGGAGATGTGGACGTTTAGGGCTTGTGCATGTGGGTGGCTGGAATTGTATTTGCGCTTGCGCTCAAATGTCTGCGGCAAAGACAGCTGAACGCTGGGCTGGGACACATTGGTGAAGGTTGTGGAGGATCGTGGAGGTGAAGGGGTGGTTGTAGGGCGGGAGGCGCTCGTGCCGGGGTCCTGGGCGGGGGGTTGACTCACCGAGCCAGCATGTGACAGGGGAAGGGGCAGTGGTGTGACCCGCAGGAGGTTAACGGCCTTGGTTCCACTGAGTCGGGTGTTTAGCACTCATATGCCTGCGCATGCTGGTAGTGGTTAGGCTGGTAGTGGTGGCTCCTCTGCTGATCCTGGTGTGGCACAGGTTGCACACCACAGTCCGTCGGTCATCCTCACTTTCTTTAAAAAACCTCCAGACTTTCGAACATCTAGGCCTCGGCACGGGAGCTTGACTCCGTGAAACAGTTGCTGATCTACCTGCTCTGGCCCTGCTTCTCCCTCTGGCGACCCCACTGCCTCTTCCAACCTGTTCTGGTGCTGCACTTGCCTCCCCCTCAGAAGCACTGTATTGAGTTGGATTACCAACCCAGCTCGGGTCAGTCACCTCATCATCCACCAGCTCTTCCTCCGATTCCTCACTCTGCTCCCCCCTCCGACTTACTGCCCTGACAACAATGTCACTGTCTGACAACCGTGTCTCATCATCATCATCATTATAATCATCCGACACCTCTTCACACACTACTTGCACTAAGTCCACACTCTCATTACCCACAGACTGTGAAAGTTCTAAGTTTTGGGCATCGGGACAGAGCAACTGCTCAGGTTGCTCTTGAGCAGTGGTTTGTGTCTCTGGGTAGGGTCCTGAAAAGAGTTCCTGTGAGTATGCCTGACCTGATTCCATACTTTCCGTGTGGGGGGCAGGCTGGGGGGAAGGAGGTTGAGCTGGAGGAGACAGAGGTCTACTCCCTTGGCTAGCGTGGGTGGACTACGTGGAAGACTGGGTGGTGGATAAATTACTGGACACATTGTCCGCTATCCACGTCATCACCTGTTTGCACTGTTGTGGTTTCAATAGTGGTGTACCACGTGAACAAGTAAGTTGCGAGATGAAGCTAGGGAGTGAAACTCTGCGGCGTTCCACTGCTCCCTCATCAACATGTACTGTGTCAACCTGCCCAGGACCATGGCCTCTGCCCCCTTTACTTCTTGAATGCCCACGTCCACGCCCTCGTCCTCGACCCTTAGCGCTTGGGTTCAACATTTTGTATGTTCACTGCACTGTATGATATTTAACTGAGAGAAAAAACGTAGTCTTTAGACGGCGGCTATTGTACCGCAAACCACTCAATTTTTCACTGCAATGTATGATATATAACTGAGAGGAAAAACGTATATTTTCTACACTCCGGCTAGTGTGCATCACACAACAGAAATTTTTCACTGCACTGTATAATGTATAACTGAGAGGAGAAACGTATATTTTATACACTCCGGCTAGTGTGCAGCACACGACAGAATTTTTCACTGCACTGTATAATATATAACTGAAAGGAAAAACTTATATTTTCTACAATCTGGCTAGTGCTCAGCACACGACAGAATTTCGCACTTCACTGTATAATATATAACTGAGAGGAAAAACTTATATTTTCTACACTCCGGCTAGTGTGCAGCACACAACAGAATTCTTCACTGCACTGTATAATATATAACTGAGAGGAAAAACTTATATTTTCTACACTCTGACTAGTGTGCAGCACACGACAGAATTTTTCACTGCACTGTATAATACATAACTGAGAGGAAAAACTTATATTTTCTACACTCCGGCTAGTGTGCAGCACACGACAGAATTCTTCACTGCACTGTATAATATATAACTGAGAGGAAAAACCTATATTTTCTACACTCTGACTAGTGTGCAGCACACAACAGAATTTTTCACTGCACTGTATAATATATAACTGAGAGGAAAAACTCATATTTTCTTCACTCCGGCTAGTGTGCAGCACACAACAGAATTTTTCACTGCACTGTATAATATATAACTGAGAGGAAAAACTTATATTTTATACACTCCGGCTAGTGTGCAGCACACGACACAATTTCGCACTGCACTGTAGTATATATGACTGAGAGGAAAAACGTAGTCTTTAGACGGAGGCTATTGCACCGCAAACCACTCAATTTTTCACTGCACTGTAGGATATATAAAAAAATGTATTCCCTAGACTGACGCTACTGTACAGCACACTACATAATTGTTTACTCCACTGTAGTGTATAGAAATGACAGAAAAACGTATTCCCTAGAATGAAGCTACTGTGCAGCACACTACATAATTGTTCACTGGACTGTAGTATATAGAAATGACAGAAAAACGTATTCCCTAGACTGACGCTACTGTACAGTACACTACATAATTGTTCACTGAACTGTAGTGTATTGAAATGACAGAAAAACGTATTCCCTAGACTGCACTACAGATCTCAGCAAGCCAAGGTACAGCAGCAGCAAAAATGAGTACTTTTGGCAATTTCTTTTGGGTCTGTGTGGACCACGTGCTGTCCCTTCTGCCACCAGTCACTGTGTACAGTTTGCAGCCAAGATGGCGGTAGCTGCACTACAAGTCCCAGCCAGCAGCCTGGAGGAGACCAAAAAAAAACTGCCTAACCAACATCTAAATTCAGGCCCTAACACTCTCCCTGACAGACAGCAGCTCTATCCCTAATCTCATGAAGACGGCGTATGACGCGAGCAGCGCGGGACCAGATTCTTATATTCCCAGGTCATCTGATCTGGCCAGCCAATCCCTGCTATCAACTTGTAGGGGCCCCACGTGATGCTAGGAGGTACCAAAGACTCTCCTGCATGTTGATTGGCTGAAAAAGGGCGGCTAACATGCAGGAAGAGGAAGTTGCCATTTCCTCGAGCATCGCGATATGCTCATCCGAGTAGCGAGCATATGCGAATACCCTAATGCTCGAACGAGCATCAAGCTCGGACGAGCATGTTCACTCATATCTACTTATTAACCATTTTACTGAAACATTCATTGACCAGTTTTGCACCATTAGTGCTCTCAATTTGATTTACAGGGCTGCATTTATATAACATACAGTACCAACGTTCATATCATGTTACTTGCATTTAGTCAGTGTGAAAAAGAAATAGATAAATGAATGATGAAAATTTGATTTGTGTGCATACCTTGAATTCAGAGTAAACTCTGTTGAATGGACTTCCAAACATACAGCTTCTGTTAAATCAATAAATCCCTCTGGAACAGAATGATCTTCATTTTCATAGTAGCTTAGCAGGCTATTTTCTATGGTGCACCACCATTTTTTCATATCTAAATAAACAGAACAGCACCGTGAGTACAAATCTCAAAAATGTGATGTTGGTCACAGTTTCAAATGCCAATGTATGAAAAGTATCTTTGTACTGACAGTTCTTGTGCATTAAAAGTTGCACAATGTTGACTGGGTCAGAAATAAATTCTCAAAAGCTGGCAGACTGTTTAATATGTTTGTGGGATCAGGATTAGACTCATGATGTGATCTTAAAGGGTCACCCAGATTTCTTTGATGAATATTTATCTGTTTGGGTTTTTATACATGACCCCTTCTGCAAGTGAAGTTCTCCTTAGCCTGACCTTTTGATGGCTCCACCAGGAATACGATATTGATGATGTTATGGCCAGCCACAAGAATGTCATGGGGGTCTCTACTATTCTATCTAAAATAATTTTAATATCTACAATACCACAGGGGGAAATTAGGCAGCCCTTTGACGGGAAACAATGCAGCATCTTTTGTTCCCTAGGAGATTAGACAACAGTGATGTCTGACACTGGCCTATCAAAATATAGTTATGTGGGGAGTCAAGAGAGACACACTTAGCTACCAACTCTTGTGTATCTGGAACATTTTGCAAATGTATATCTGGCTGACCAGGTATTAAATGTTACATACTTACATAAAAAAACTTATCAAACATGATGGAAACTTTGACAGTTTTTATACATGTACTCTTTTATGTGCAACCACCTTGTTAGTAAAATTATTAATGGACAGTTAGGGTAGTAGTTTTTCTTTAATTCTTCACCCCAGGCCGAGAGAAAGAAGAAAAAACTATGGATTAGAGACCTAAAAAAACCCACAGTTTCTATGTTGTAAGCTCATTTGCTGCTCAAATTGGTCATGGTGAAGGGGAACCACAACCTTCAAAATCTGCTGTGGGACCTCATGGTTAAATATTATGCCTGGTCATATGGCACCACAAGTGATCACAGCACATATGCTCCTGGTCTCTGGGCCAAGGGTTTAATAAAGCTATATTTACCAACAGTCCCAAATTTGCAGGGATGCTCCCTAATTTTTTAAAACATGAAGTTTGCTCATCCCTAATCATGTCCTGAGTGTTCCCAGGGCAAGCTTTAATGTTAATGTTAATGTTGTAAAGTATGTAAATGACACACTAATTTGCTACAGTTTTGAGTTAATTCATCAATTTCTTTTAGTCTCAGAATGGAGCAGAGAAAATGTGGTAAACTACATATAGACTGTATAATTTCTCTTTCCTCTTGGCTCAAAATATCCTGAGATGGGTGGTTCAAGATGATCAGCTTTGAAACACAAAACACTTTTGCATTACTGTGCCGGTCAAGAATTTTTTCAAGGCTTGTAATCTAGTGCTTCTCGCATCTTAGGATATCTCAAACCAAGAGGAAAGGTAAGGAAGGACACATTTGGAATTATGGTTTGTTGAATTGTGTAAAACCCAACCTATTTGAATAAATTTTTTCATTTGCATTATTGGATTTGTTACTCCAAATTGTGCTTATTACACGTATTATACATTCCAAAAACCAAACATACAGTATGGTGACATAAATTACTTTTAGATACTGTAAACTCTAAACTGGTTTTGCTGTGTACCTCATGCATTTCTGTATGTCATATATACTATTTGCAACATAATAATATGTTGATATATAACTAATTTACCTTCTTTTAGTTTTTGGTTAATTGACATCTTTGAAGAGTTTGAAGATGCTTTATACAAGAATCCACAATAAGACATATTGCTGCCATTTTCTGACAAATTTTCTGATGATTTGAAACCTGAAAAGGTTAAAACTGCATTATTTATCTGTTTCTCAATACACGGGGATTTTGTCACTAATTGTGATGTAGATCTTGTGTGGATTAAACCCTTTGGGTAAGTTCATTGCAGCTTCCTCACTGTAACACCAGTGAGGGAACTGCAGATGTGATGGGGGTTATTGGTATTGAAAATGAGAGCAACAATCACATCCAGATTAGGAGCTGTTCACATCTCATTTTTGTTCTACATCAAGCAGATACGTTTGTAAACAGAAAAAAAGCATATAGAAACGTATGGCTTGACATACCCAACATACCCATAGACTATACTTGGGCAAACATAGTTCAAAAGCAAAAGTGCATACTTTTGACTTTATTGCTCACTGTTTACATTTTACATTTCTGTATATATATATATATATATATATATATATATATATACAGTACAGACCAAAAGTTTGGACACACCTTCTCATTCAAAGAGTTTTCTGTATTTTTATGACTATGAAAATTGTAGATTCACACTGAAGGCATGAAAACTATTTTCACATGGGGAATTATATACTTAACAAAAAAGTGTGAAACAACTGAAAATATGTCTTATATTCTAGGTTCTTCAAAGTAGCCACCTTTTTCTTTGATTACTGCTTTGCACACTCTTGGCATTATCTTGATGAGCTTCAAGAGGTAGTCACCTATAATGGTATTCCAACAATCTTGAAGGCGTTCCCAGAGATGATTAGCACTTGTTGGCCCTTTTGCCTTCACTCTGCGATCCAGCTCACCCCAAACCATCTCGATTGGGTTCAGGTCTGGTGACGGTGGAGGCCAGGTCATCTGGCATAGCACCCCATCACTCTCCTTCTTGGTCAAATAGCCATATATCTGTTCATACAGGATATCACTTATGGACGTGTTTCGGCTAAAAGCCTTTTTCAACAAGTAAATGACAGAGTATACAACCTCTCCTTAAATCAAATACAGGTAAGGTCACATGACATATAACGTCCAATGCCCACATAGGGCGGTATCATGAATAAACATGAGCTCCTAAACAACAAACAGATGCAAAGAATAAAGATAAGATTAGCACACAGTGCCAAAACGATACCATGTAGCTATCAGTTGAATAATGTCAATATTGGGACGAGGTCTGTGGAGAAACAGTACACAAGTTGTAATAAATCATAAAATGATTTTGTCGCACATTATAAATGCATCACTTCATATTCACGATTTAATCCTCTCGGATGGAGTGTATCCAGCATATGGATCCAGTAAGCTTCCCTTCTTAACAACAACTTTTTAATATCACCCCCTCTTCTAGGTCTCCTGATCTGCTCTATGACTTGGAATTTCAATTGAGCCACTGTGTGTTTAAGTTTCTCAAAATGGGAAGGAAGCGGCAGTAGTAGATTTTTGGTTCTGATGGTCGACTTGTGCTTGCAGATACAATCTCTGATCGTCTGCATTGTTTTGCCCACATACAGCAAGCCACATGGGCACTTTATTATATATATATTACATTAGATGATTTGCACGTTAAAAAATCTCTTATGTAAAAGGATTTTCCAGTATGTGGGTGGTGAAAAGTAGGTCCTTTAATGATATTAGAACATTGGAAACAATGAAGGCACGGAAAGGTGCCTTTCTTTTGTGTGGCAAAAACTCCCTGCCTGAGTTCACTTTTTGCACCACCAATATCAGCATGCACAAGTCTATCCCTGTAACTAGTATTCCTCTTATTGCAAATAAGAGGTGGATTTTTAAACTCAGTAACCTTAGGGTAAGCCTTCGCCAATAAGTGCCAATGTTTTCTGACTATCCTGTCAAATCCTGTATTAAATGGATGAAATTTATGAACAAAAGTAATCCTAGGTTCTTTCTTTTTTTCTTCAACTAGTTTTTGTCCGATCGAGTCATTTTTTGCTTTTTCCAATACATGGACAGGATAGCCCCTTTCTTGAAATCTCCTTGTCATTTCCCCCAGTCTTTTACTCTGTATCTGGGGGTCAGTACAATGCATCTCACCCTCTGGTATTGTGCTTTGGGTATTGCTCGCTTCAAAGAAGGGGGGTGTGCACTTGAAAAATGTAAAATACTATTCCTATCCGTATCCTTTCTGAATAAATCAGTGGATAGGATACCACTTTTGTTTTTCCTTATCACCGTATCAAGGAAGCTTACTGAATCTCTACTATGAGTCATAGTGAACTCCAACCCTTCGCAGGCTGTATTCAAGTAATCAAAGAACTCCTGAAGGGGCTTGAGTGGCCCTGTCCACACGCAGAAAACGTCATCAATAAATCTTTTCCAAACCAAAATATTAATTTGAAACCACTCTGTGTTGTATAGAAAGGTATTTTCAAAGGATGACATAAACGCGTTAACATAGGGCGGGGCCACATTCGAGCCCATCGCGGTTTCCCGTAGTAGTTCTCCTCAAAAAGAATAATTCTCATATAAGACCAGATGTAACATTTTCAAAAACAGGGCTTGTTGTGCATTTTTGTGCATTTGCATGTTGTCAGTCCGAAAAATTGGGAAAACTTTGAAAGTGTCCCCAAGTGCAGTCGCAAAAACCATCAAGCGCTACAAAGAAAGTGGCTCACATGAGGACCGCCCCAGTAAAGGAAGACCAAGAGTCACCTCTGCTGCGGAGGATAAGTTCATCCGAGTCACCAGACTCAGAAATCGCAGGTTAACCAGGTCAATGCCACACAGATTTCTAGCAGCAGACACATCTCTACAACAAGTGTTAAGAGGAGACTGTGTGCAGCAGGCCTTCATGGTAAAATAGCTGCTAGGAAACCACTGCTAAGGACAGGCAACAAGCAGAAGAGGCTTGTTTGGGCTAAAGAACACAAGGAATGGACATTAGACCAGTGGAAATCTGTGCTTTGGTCTGATGAGTCCAAATTTTAGATCTTTGGTTCCAACCACCGTGTCTTTGTGCGACGCAGAAAAGGTGAACGGATGGACTCTACATGCCTTGTTCCCACCGTGAAGCATGGAGGAAGAGGTGTGATGGTGTGGGGGTGCTTATCTGGTGACACTGTTGGGGATTTATTCAAAATTGAAGGCATACTGAACCAGCATGGCTACCACAGAATCTTGCAGCAGCATGCTATTCCATCCTGTTTGCGTTTAGTTGGACCATTATTTATTTATCAACAGGACAATGACCCCAAACACCTCCAGGCTGTGTAAGGGCTATTTGAAAAAAAAGAAGGAGAGTGATGTGGTGCTACGCCAGATGACCTGGCCTCCACAGTCACCAGACCTGAACCCAATAGTGATGGTTTGGGGTGAGCTGGATCGCAGAGTGAAGGCAAAAGGGCCAACAAGTGCTAAGCATCTCTGGGAACTCTTTCAAGATTGTTGGAATACCATTTCAGGTGACTACCTCTTGAAGCTCATCAAGAGAATGCCAAGAATATGCAAAGCAGTAATCAAAGCAAAAGGTGGCTACTTTAAAGAACCTAGAATATAAGACATATTTACAGTTGTTTCACACTTTTATGTTAAGTATATAATTCCACATGTGTTAATTCATAGTTTTGATGCCTTCAGTGTGAATTTACAATTTTCATAGTCATGAAAATACAGAAAACTCTTTGAATGAGAAGGTGTGCCCAAACTTTTGGTCTGTACTGTATAATGAATGTTAATAACTATTTTATGAGGTTTTACTAACCTGATTTACAAGCAGAGAAATTAAAATTTATAAAAAGCTATTTTTTTCCAAATCTTCTGTTAATTTCTTTATACTTAAAGGTAAAACATATATACCCAAGTTTATTACTAACATGATGTACAGTGTATCTTCAGAAAACATTCCCAATCTCAGAATCAATTGGATATAGTAATATAAGTAAAATCATATCAAAGTTATTACCATATAAAGTGACAAATTTGCAAAATTTGGCTCAGTCCTTAAGGTGAAATTTTCCTTAAGGGGTTACGTTGGTGTAAAATTATCAACAAAAATGTATGCTGTTGTATTCCACCATCCGGTAAAAACTATACCTGAGAACTTGTTCTGATATAGAAATTCCATCTGTAAACGTTGGCCAGCCATTTTAGCTAGAAGGTATGGAGTGCTATTAATTGGATCTCCAGTTATGCACATGACATCAGCTCCACTAAACACTAACATCATGGTTTCCAGTATATCTGATTTAGTCACTGCAGTACACAAAGCCTACAAATTTTAGAAAATACAATCATTAACATTAAGTCATACGTTACTGTACAATATGATTATGGGAAGTACAATGAGAAACAGTTATCTATCTAGACCACTTTATAAAGTGCTCATTTTTTAAAAGAACCAACAACAAATGCAATTCATTATATTATACGTTTATGAAGTTGTCATTTTTTAATACAAAAATAGCCCAAAGTACTGTTCAGGTTGGAAAAATATACAGGTCCATCAAGTCCACCTTATAATCCTACCATGTTGATACAGGTAAAAAACCTTATGGGAATTATGTCAATTACTCAATATTAATGGGGGAAAATTCCTTAAAAAATGCCTAATTGAGAGTCCCATCTGCAGAAATCTAGTACCCATAGCCTACAGTATTTTTACATTTAAGAAAAGATTAGTTTATTGTTCAATTCGGTGAATTTTTTTAAAAAAAAATAGATTCGGATTCAAATCCCACAAGTTCCCAGCTAAGGTGGTCTATTGCAAAAAGAAGTCATTCATGTCTTTATTTGGATTGTACAGACACTTTAGCATTAGAGATGAGCGAACATGCTCGTCCGAACTTGGAGCTCGTTCGAGTATTAGGGTATTCGCATATGCTCGATACTCGGACGAGCATATTGCGATCCTCGAGGAAATGGCAACTTCCTCTTCCTGCATGTTAGGCACCTTTTTTCAGCCAATCAACATGCAGGAGAGTCTTTGGTACCTCCTAGCATCACGTTGGGCACCTACATGTCGATAGCAGGGATTGGCTGGCCAGATCAGATGACCTGAGAATATAAAAATCTGGTCCCACGCTGCTCGCGTCATATGCCGTCTGCATGATATTAGGGAAGGAGCTGCTGTCTGTCAGGGAGAGTATTGGGGCCTGAATTTAGCGTCAGTCTATAAAATATGTTTTTTCTCAGTTATATGTACTACAGTCCAGTGAAAAATGTTGTGGTTTGCGAAAAAATAGCCGCCATTTAAAGCCTACGTTTTTTCTCATTTATATATACTACAGTCAAGTGAAAAATGTAGTGGTTTGCGGTAAAATAGCCGCCATTTAAAGACTATGTTTTTTTCTCATTTATATATACAACAGTCCAGTGAACAATTCTGTAGTGTGCTGTACAGCAGCGTCAGTCTATAAAATACGTATTTTCTCAGTTATATGTATTATAGTCCAGTAAAAAATGTAGTGGTTTGCGTTAAAATAGTCGCAATTTAAAGACTACATTTTTTTCTCATTTATATATGCAACAGTCCAGTGAACAATTCTGTAGTGTGCTGTACAGCAGCGTCAGTCTATAAAATAAGCTTTTTCTCAGTTATATGTACTACAGTCCAGTGAAAAATGTAGTGGTTTGCGGCAAAAAAGTCGCCATTTAAAGACTACGTTTTTTTCTCATTTATATGTACTACAGTTCAGTGAAAAATGTAGTGGTTTGCGGTAAAATAGCCGCCATTTAAAGACTATGGTTTTTTTTCTCATTTCTATACACTACAGTCCAGTGAACAATTATGTAGTGTACTGTACAGTAGCGTCAGTCTAGAGAATACGTTTTTCTCTCATTTCTATACACTACAGTCCAGTGAACAATTATGTAGTGTACTGTACAGTAGCGTCAGTCTAGGGAATACGTTTTTCTCTCATTTCTATACACTACAGTCCAGTGATCAATTATGTAGTGTACTGTACAGCAGCGTCAGTCTAGGGAATACGATTTTCTTTCATTTCTATACAATACAGTCCAGTGAACAATTATGTACTGTACTGTACAGCAGCGTCAGTCTAGGGAATAAGTTTTTCTCTCATTTCTATACACTACAGTCCAGTGAACAATTATGTATTGTACTGTACAGTAGCGTCAGTCTAGGGAATACGTTTTTCTCTCATTTCTATACACTACAGTCCAGTGAACAATTATGTAGTGTAATGTACAGCAGCGTGAGTCTAGGGAATACGTTTTTCTCTCATTTCTATATACTACAGTCCAGTGAACAATTATGTAGTGTACTGTACAGCAGCATCAGTCTAGGGAATACGTTTTTCTCTCATTTCTATACACTACAGTCCAGTGAACAATTATGTAGTGTACTGTACTGTAGTACTAACTCTTTGTAGTGGACTGTAGTACTAATTCTTTCATCCAGCGTCAGTCTAGGGAATACGTTTTTCTCTCATTTCTATACACTACAGTCCAGTGAACAATTATGTAGTGTACTGTACAGCAGCGTCAGTCTAGGGAATGCGTTTTTCTCTCATATCTATACACTACAGTCCAGTGAACAATTATGTAGTGTACTGTACAGTAGCGTCAGTCTAGGGAATACGTTTTTCTCTCATTTCTATACACTACAGTCCAGTAAACAATTATGTAGTGTACTGTACAGCAGCGTCAGTCTAGGGAATACGTTTTTCTCTAATTTCTATACACTACAGTCCAGTGAACAATTCTGTAGTGTGCTGTAAAGCAGCGTCATACTATAAAATACGCTTTTTCTCAGTTATATGTACTACAGTCCAGTGAAAAATGTAGTAGTTTGCGGTAAAATAGCCGCCATTTAAAGACTACGTTTTTTTTTCATTTATATGTACTACAGTCCAGTGAAAAATGTAGTGGTTTGCGGTAAAATAGCTGCCATTTAAAGACTACGTTTTTTTCTCATTTCTATACACTGCAGTCCAGTGAACAATTTTGTAGTGTACTGTACAGTAGCGTTAGTCTAGGGAATACGTTTTTCTCTCATTTCTATACACTATAGTCCAGTGATCAATTATGTAGTGTACTGTACAGTAGCGTCAGTCTAGGGAATACGTTTTTCTCTCATTTTTATACACTACAGTCCAGTGAACAATTATGTAGTGTACTCTACAGTAGCGTCAGTCTAGGGAATATGTTTTTCTCTCATTTCTATACACTACAGTCCAGTGAACAATTATGTAGTGTACTGTACAGTAGCGTCAGTCTAGGGAATACGTTTTTCTCTCATTTCTATACAATACAGTCCAGTGAACAATTATGTAGTGTACTGTACAGTAGAGCCAGTCTAGGGAATACGTTTTTCTGTCATTTCTATACACTACAGTCCAGTGAACAATTATGTAGTGTACTGTACAGCAGCATCAGTCTAGGGAATACGTTTTTCTGTCATTTCTATTGTTATGGATATGAAGACTAAAGATGTGAAGCCATTACAAGATGGCGCTGGCTCCGGGACCACTCCTGCTCTTATCTGTAGTTTACATTCTTTAGTAGAACTAGATGCGCAGAAGTGAAACTTTATTTTGCATTACTAACCAATTATATATTCACTAACCCTCAGGAGAGATTTCCCCCCTCCCTGGGGTATATAACCTTTGTAACCCCCCTTAATAAACGAGAACCTCTTTGACCCTACAAGGTGTCAGTGTTGTTTCTTCCATGCATGTAAAATCCTAGGATTACTTTAATTTGGAGCAGAGAAACAAACTTTGTGGCTCCCTTTGTGAGCCATCCTTATCAGTTGGCCTCCCTGGGTGGGCTCGAGAGAATGTAGCTTCGTAGCCGAAGGAACGGACTCCTACGTGTGGTGCACGGTCGCTTGAGGGAGGGGTACTGCAGACCCACAGATCAGGTGAGAAAATCTGTCATCTTACCTACCTCTTGTCGAGCCTGCACTGCATTGTGGTAGTCATTTCTGCTATATAGAAGTTACCAGCAGCAGCTTCGGCTGAAGTTGAAATCTCGAGCGCAAAGAACCCAAAACAAGAGTTTGTTTCTACTGTGGTTTGTGTATCATGTGGTTTGTGTACTGAAAGGGGAGAGGAACACTGAGAGTGAGAAACTGACCAAGGATCGGACAGGGGGAATCGCATAATCTCTGTGTACGCTTCTCGAGAGAGAGTGTGGGACAGAGGGAGCGATCCACTCGTAGGGAGGTGTTTTTATCCCGTGCTAGGTAGTCACGGGGTGGTATCCTGACCGGGTCGTCCGGAGTAATTGATTTTTTCTTCTGGATATGACGTGACCGGTCAGACGGGTTTCCTGCGCTTGGGTCCTCTGGATCTTTGTCTGGAAGAGACGTGACCAAGCCAGAAGTGATTTGCTGCATTAGTAGTGTACTGTGAAGTACAGGGCAGTGTAATCAATCAGCCTCATAGTTGCTGTCCGTGGTGGTCTGCTGAAAAGTCTGCTTGAGACTATCCCCTCCCCTTGTCAGGCATACTGTTTGTCTGTGTCTTTGTCTGCCAGCTCCGTTCTGAGAAGTTGAAACATGGGTGGCAATGCACCTTCACTATTACCCGGAGAACGGACAGCTATGCAAGTGGTGGCAGATGAGGAAGGGAAGATAAATATAAAGAACTGCAAAAAGTTAATGGAAATAGCAGCCTGTCACAAAGGAGGGAGGTTAGACTCTGATTTATGGAAGCAGGCGCTGAAGGATAAGAAAGGAATGTTAAAAGATAAAGGATTGTTGAATGCTGCTCAAGCGTGGTATAATACCTCATGCCGCTGGAAGGCTGGGGGAGGGATAGAAAGGCTGGATGAAAGAGTTAATCGGTTCATGTACTCAAAAAGAGAAGGGCGGCCACCGCCCTATAATGGCGCCGATCCCGGTGGATGGACATGTGCACATTGTGGTCAGCAAAACCCTGATCTCAGGGAGATGTGTCTTGCGTGTGGTGCCTCACGCCCCCACCTGGGGAAAAGTGACAGAGGGCCAACGTCATTGACTCCTAAGACAGCCCCCACTTTGCCTCCAGCACCGCCTCCAGCACCGCCTACAGCACACGTCACCACATGTCCCACCCTGCCTCCAGCACCACCTCCAGCACCACCTCCAGCACACGTCATCATGAGTCCCACACCACCTCCAGTGCACGTCACTGCGTGTCCCATCCTGCCTCCAGTACCACCCCCAGTGCAGCCTCCGACAGCAAGCACTATGAGTCCTATTCAGGCTGCAAGCACACAGGGGGAGGAGCCTCTCATTCAGTTTGAGGAGGAGGATGACCAGGCCCCGAAACTAGTGCCTGTGCCAGCAGTGACTCCGTTATACCCTGTGTTAAACACTGATGGCTCTTATTACGTACCTGTCCCAGCGACTGAACCCCCTTCGTCAGAAGATACTGGTCTGGTCCCTTTGTTTATGGCAGGGGGTAGGAATAAAGCAAACAAGCCCCCAGAGACAGGAGGCGAGGAAGATGATGATCAACCTGTTGATCCAGACTCAGGAGGGGCAAGGGGGGGAGAGAGGAGTGGCGGAGAGGAGAGAGAGCGCAGGGGACAAGCAGATGCCGCCCTCCAGAGAATGGGTGAGCAGTTGCATGAAGTTCAGAGACAGCTACGTCAGGTCCAAGAGACCCAACCGGCCCCAGCACCCGTGCAAGCACCCCCTGTCCTCCTCCCTTTGGGGGTGGAGGAGCGCAGAAAGTATGTGACCTTCTCACCCAATCAGGCCACTACTCTTGTCAACTCCCTCCCTGACCTAGAAACTCAGCCCATGCCCTTTTACAGAAAGATGGAACAAATCCGGAAGACACACTCTGCTACCTGGAGAGATTTAGCAGGGTTGACTAACATAAAAGCAGGGGATTCTTTTTGGCCGCTCATGGATAGAGCTATACGACCCCCTGCATATGGGTCCGAAGAGTGGCAGCAACAATATGATTCTGGTGAAGAGTTCTGCAGGAGATTGGGGGAGTGGGCCCGCCAGAGGCAAGCCAGATCCGCATGTCGAAAACCTCGAACCTTTCATGGCGCTCTCTACCCCCTCCTCTTGTGGTCCTGCCCCCATGGTACAACTTAATGTGGGGGGTGAGCAGCGTTCTTTTCTTGTGGATACTGGTGCAGCCCGAAGTGTTCTTCGACACACAGATATACCTGACCCTAATTCTGTGGATGATGCATCATCCGTTTCATGTGTGGGCATTGATGGTAGGTGTAGGTCCTCACCCCTCACCAAACCACTCACTGTAGCCCTAGGACTACAGCCTTCCTCTTCCATGTTGTCCAGATTTGTAGCCTCTTCTACCTGTCCACTGAATCTGCTGGGAGCTGACCTACTACAGAAAATGGGGGCAATTATTCAGTTCCACCCTGATGGTACAGTGACACTGTCTACACCCCTGCAGCCTGAGGAAGCAGTTCTCATTGCTGCTTCCATTTCCCAAGAGCTCCCTACCCCGTCCTTCAGGGGAGTACCCCAGTCAGTGGAAGCACAGATTCCTCAGCACTTGTGGTCAAAAGGACCTCAGGACATTGGCCGGTTGCGTGTGCAACCCATCATGGTGCACCTGAAGCCTGGGGCAGTCTTGCCCCGGAAACCTCAGTATCCACTGTCCATAGCTCAGATGGATGCTGTCACTCAGCAGCTCTTGGAGTATCTTCGAGTGGGGGCCATTGTACCCACTACCTCCCCCTGCAACACTCCACTGTTCCCAATCAAGAAAAAAGGGAAGAAGGGGCAACCAGCTACCTACAGGATGGTCCATGACCTCAGGGCTGTCAACGAAGCCACCATCCTAGAGACTCCAGTGGTACCTAATCCACACACCCTCTTATCTCTGATTCCGGCTGATACTCGAAGGTACACTGTGATAGATCTGGCCAATGCCTTCTTTTCTGTTCCTTTACATCCAGACTGCCAGTATTTGTTTGCTTTCACTCACGCTGGTTCCCAGTACACATGGACAGTGATGCCTCAAGGAGCTCAAAACAGTCCCTCTCAGTTCAGCAAACCTATGTCATCTATCCTGGATGAATGGAAACTGCAACACACAGATGTAGTCCTTCTACAGTATGTGGATGATCTGTTGGTGTGTGCAAAATCTTGGGACTTGTGCCGCCAGGCCTCTGTCTCTCTCTTGTTCTTTCTGGCTGATCAAGGATGCAAAGTGTCCAAGGACAAAGTCCAGTGGTGTGAACTCAAGGTTACATTCATCGGCCACTGTCTGAGCCCAGGAGCCAAGCACCTAACTGAGGACCGGAAAAAAGCTATCCTTGACATTGCAGAGCCTACCACTCCCCGCCAGCTTCAAACATTTTTGGGCCTAGTCTCGTACTGTAGGCCTTGGATCTTGGATGCCTCCATCTTGATGCAACCCTTGTATGACTGTATCACGAACTCTCCGTTTCACCTCACCCAGGAGGCCAAAGAGTCATTTTCACAGCTCAAGACTGCAGTGTCCTCTTTGCCGGCCCTCGGTATTCCAAACTACGATCTCTCTTTTCGACTGTATGTGATGGAGAGAGAAGGCCATGCAACGGGAGTCCTCACCCAGAGTCACGGAGGCAGAAACAGACCTTTAGGTTATTACTCTGCCCGTTTGGATCCAGTAGCCAGAGGCTCTCCTTCATGCATCAGAGCCATACATGCTTGTCATCTGCTACTGGACAAGACCTCTGACATTGTTTTGGGACATCCCCTGCAAGTCTTGGCGCCTCACGATATCTCTGCCATTCTACAGTAAACACAGCCCAAGCATCTCTCAGCTGCCCGTCATCTTTGCATGCAGTGTTCACTA
>ONZH01026068.1:0-24871 GCA_900303285.1 Rhinella marina | reverse complement strand
CGAATTACCATCCGTGCGTCACCTCCTGCTACCTCAGTCTAACTCAGTAACTCTGTTGTCACCGCCATGCTGCGTCAGGCTAAATTTTTGGGTGGCTCACCTGCTACCTCATCTAACTTGGTCACTTGTTGGTGTCACCGCCATGCTGTGTCAGGCTTATGCCTGCATCGTGTGGCTGGGGATAGGAGAGCAGTGCCAGCATGGGCATGGGTGATGGACCTTCGTTGCACCTAGTTGGGTGCTTCCCTAACATGTGATGGGCATGTGCCTCATCTTTCTTGGTCTGGGTGAGCACAATTGCCATGAGAGTAACCACCAGGCTGTTGCAGGAGAATTTGGGGTAATGGTGGGATTAGGCAGCCTCAGAGGCATCCATGCATGCTGCTCCTGCTGTTTCCTGTCCATTTCCGTGGTGTTTCCATCATTTTCTGATGTTTCCAGGTTTTCACCCAGCCTTCCCTAGGCAGAGCCTTGGTCCCCTGCAAAAAATGCTCGAGTCTCCCATTGACTTCAATGGGGTTCGTTACTCGAAACGAGCACCCGAGCATCGGGAAAAGTTCGTCTCGAATAACGAGCACCTGAGCATTTTAGTGCTCGCTCATCTCTACAGGCAATCAGTGGGAGTAAAAAAAATGAAAATGGCTTTTAAAATTGCAAAAAATAAATTTATTATTGAATAAAATATATGTTGTATTGCCATGTCCGTAACAAACTAAAAAATGATCATGTTACTTATTCGGCATCATTAAAAAGAATTTGAAAAAACAATGCCAGAATTTGTGTTTTGGTCACCTCACTTTCTGAAAAAATGTACCTCAAAATGGTACCAGTAAAACGTACAGCTTGTCCTGCAAAAACAGACTGACTCCACAGAGAAATATAAACTGTATGGCTTAGAACAGGGATGCCCAACCTGCAGCTCTCCAGCTCTGGCAAAACTACAACTCCCAGCATGCCCGGACAACCTACAGCTATCAGCCTACAGCAGAGCATGATGGGAGTTGTAGTTTTACAAGAGCTGGAGGGCAGCAGGCTGATCATCCCTGTTCTAAGCCACACTATATTTTTTTTCTTAGAAAATGGCGACACAAAAATCAAATACATCTTTTTTTTTTTTTTTAAAGAAGATACTTTATGATGAAAAGTAGTAAAACAAAAAAACTAGTTTTACCACATTGTGAACCTCAAAGAAAAAAAAAACTAACAGAATTAGTATTGTTTCTCTCTCCCAAAAAATGGAATAGAAAGTGATCAAAATGTCACATGTACCCCAGAATGGCACCCGTAGAACTTACAGTTTATCCATAAAAACAATCACACAGCCCTGTCAACTAAAAAATGAAAAAAACTGAAAAAAGAATAGGGCCACACAATACAAACAGAAGGAGAAAAGGTCCGCAGTTCCAAGGGAGTAATAATAGTTGAAGAATTTTAACCAATCCCTTGGAGGTGCTGGCATGTTCTTCTCCCATTGTTTGAATGTTGTCTACCTCAATCAGCCGTGCACTCGTCAGGAAACGTCCTGTAACGCTCTTTATTTATATGTGCTGAAATCCTCACTATATTTATTAATAGGATCATGATTCAAACTTTCATATATGGTTATGTCTGCAGGTTGTCTGAAACATTCTTCATTATATTTGGCAGTGTCTAGAATCACTATTGTTTTGTCCGTGGGGCATATTGTGATGTCTTTGTTCTGTTGAAGTTATTTAATCGCTTTAATCTCTTGTTGTGAGAGATTCCCTTTCTTCTTACTTATGTCCGCTTCCACCGCTCCTCTGACTGCTGCCATATCTTGACCTATCTCCTGCCTAGGATACTTCTTTGATTGTGGCGTTAACTCTGTGTGTAGATATTAGTGACCCCGCAGGCCTGAACTTCCAGATGGGTTTTCACATAATATTTCTTTAAACACAACTTCTTAATGTATTTTTTGACTTCTATAAATGTATCGTATTTACTTAGTGCTCTACTTGGTTCAAACCTAATAATTATTTTTGAACTTCAGTTATTGGTGTACTAGCCAAACTGATAATATTTGACTCACCAGTCCTCTATAGTGCACTAGTAGTTATTATAGGTCCCTCTATAGTGCCCCAGTAGTTAATACAGACCCCTCTGTAGTGCCCAAGTAGTTGATATAGGCCCCTCTATAGTGCCCCCAGCAGTTTATAAAGGCCGCTGTATAGTGCCCCCAATAGTTGATATAGGCCCCTCTATAGTGCCCCCAGTAGTTGATATAGGCCCCTCTATTGTGTCCCCAGTAGTTGATATAGGTCACTCTATAGTGCCCCCAGTAGTTGATATAGGCCCCTCTGTAGTTCCCCAGTAGTTGATATAGACCCCTCTATAGTGCCCCAGTAGTCATTATAGGTCCCTCTATAGTGCCCTAGTAGTTAATATAGATCCCTCTATAGTGTCCCAGTAAATATAGATCCCTCTATAGTGTCCCAGTAAATATACAGCCCTCTATAGTGCCCCAGTAGTTGATATAGGCCGCTGTATAGTGCCCCCAGTAGTTGATATAGGCCCCTCTATAGTGCCCCCAGTAGTTGATAAAGGTTGCTGTATAGTGCACCCAATAGTTGATATAGGCCCCTCTATAGTGCCTCCAGTAGTTTATATAGGCCCCTCTATAGTGCCCCCAGTAGTTGATATAGGCCCCTCTATAGTGCCCCCAGTAGTTCAGTGCCGGACTGGCCCACCAGAGGACCGGAGGATCCTCCGGTAGGCCCCAAGCCCCCCGCTGCCGCATACCTCCCAACCGTCCCGGATCCAGCCTCTGGCAGCTGTCTCTGCGTCCATAGGACGTAGAGACAGTTGCCTGTTGCAGGAAGGAGCAGACAGCCAAAATCGTCTGTCTGCTTCTTCCATCCTCCCTCCTGTCCCCCCTGCAGCTCTCCGTACCTCCCAGGCATGCCTCAGGTCTCGGCAGGGGGCGGGGCAGGCCGGCAGCATAGGCTCCGCCCCCTTCAGACATGAGAAGAAGATCTGCTCTGATGATGCTGGCCCTGCTGCTATGAAAAAGGTAAGTATAATTTTTTTTTTAACTTTCTGTCCACTGTGTTTATTATCCCTTGACTGTGACATCACTGTGTTTATTATCCCTTGACTGTGATATCACTGTGTTTATTATTCCTGGACTGTGACATCACTGTTTATTATCCCTGTACTGTGACATCACTGTGTTTATTATCCCTGGACTGTGACATCACTGTGTTTATTATCCCTGTACTGTGACATCACTGTGTTTATTATCCCTGTACTGTGACATCACTGTGTTTATTATCCCTGGACTGTGACATCACTGTGTTTATTATCCCTGGACTGTGACATCACTGTGTTTCCTGATTATACTGTTATACTGTACTGTGACATCACTGTGTTTATTATCCCTGTACTGTGACATCACTGTGTTTATTATCCCTTTACTGTGACATCGCTGTGTTTATTATCCCTGGACTGTGACATCACTGTGTTTATTATCCCTGGACTGTGACATCACTGTGTTTATTATCCCTACACTGTGACATCACTGTGTTTATTATTCCTAGACTGTGACATCACTGTTTATTATCCCTGGACTGTGACATCACTGTAGTATCCCTGTTTATTATCTCTGTACTGTGACATCACTGTGTTTATTATCCCTGTACGGTGACATCGCTGTGTTTATTATCCCTGTTCGGTGACATCGCTGTGTTTATTATCCCTGTACGGTGAAATCACTGTGTTTATTATCCCTGTACAGTGACATCACTGTGTTTATTATCTCTGTTCGGTGACATCGCTGTGTTTATTATCCCTGTACGGTGACATCACTGTGTTTATTATCTCTGTACAGTGACATCGCTGTGTGTATTATCTCTGTACAGTGACATCACTGTGTTTATTATCTCTGTACTGTGACATCACTGTGTTTATTATCCATGTACAGTGACATCGCTGTGTTATTATCTGTACTGACCTTTTATTCTCTGTGACATCACTGTGTTATTATCCATGTACAGTGACATCGCTGTGTTATTATCTCTGTACAGTGACATCACTGTGTTTATTATCTCTGTACTGTGACATCACTGGTTTATTATCCCTGTACTGTGACATCACTGTGTTTATTATCCCTGTACTGTGACATCACTGTGTTTATTATCCCTGTACAGTGACATCACTGTGTTTATTATCCCTGTACAGTGACATCGCCGTGTGTATTATCTCTGTACAGTAACATCACTGTGTTTATTATCCCTGTACTGTGACATCACTGTGTTTATTATCCCTGTACGGTGACATCACTGTGTTTATTATCTCTGTACTGTGACATCACTGTGTTTATTATCCCTGTACGGTGACATCGCTGTGTGTATTATCTCTGTACAGTGATATCACTGTGTTTATTATCTCTGTACTGTGACATCACTGTGTTTATTATCCCTGTACTGTGACATCACTGTGTTTATTATCCCTGTACTGTGACATCACTGTGTTTATTATCCCTGTACAGTGAAATCACTGTGTTTATTATCCCTGTACAGTGACATCGCTGTGTGTATTATCCCAGTGCAGAAAGAGGTAAGTGGTCTGTGTTTGTGTGTTTGTTTTCTATTTTTCAGGGTCGTGAATGCAGAGGACTACGTCGGATACAGAGGACTACGTCGAAACACAGTGATGTCAAAGTCCAGGGATAATAAACACAGCGATGTCACCGAACAGAGATAATAAACACAGCGATGTCACTGTACAGGGATAATAAACACAGTGATGTCACTGTACAGGGATAATAAACACAGTGATGTCACAGTACAGGGATAATAAACACAGTGATGTCAAAGTCCAGGGATAATAAACACAGCGATGTCACCGAACAGAGATAATAAACACAGCGATGTCACTGTACAGAGATAATAAACACAGTGATGCCACTGTACAGGGATAATAAACACAGTGATGTCACTGTACAGGGATAATAAACACAGTGATGTCAAAGTCCAGGGATAATAAACACAGCGATGTCACCGAACAGAGATAATAAACACAGCGATGTCACTGTACAGGGATAATAAACACAGTGATGTCACTGTACAGGGATAATAAACACAGTGATGTCACAGTACAGGGATAATAAACACAGTGATGTCACAGTACAGGGATAATACACACAGCGATGTCACTGTACAGGGATAATACACACAGTGATGTCACCGTACAGGGATAATAAACACAGTGATGTCACAGTACAGGGATAACAAACACAGATATTTCTTTATGGTGGGCCCCTAGAATTATTTCCTCTGGTGGGCCCTAGGTACTCCAGTCCGACCCTGCAGTAGTTGATAAAGGTTGCTGTATAGTGCACCCAATAGTTGATATAGGCCCCTCTATAGTGCCCCCAGTAGTTTATATAGGCCCCTCTATAGCGCCCCCAGTAGTTGATATAGACCTGATGCTGCTTTGAAAAATGTAGAATATTTTTTGTGGCACAACCCCTTTAAGGGTATGGCCACACGGTCAGGTTTCCTAATGCAGTTTTGAAAGCCAAAACCAGGTGTAAATTAAAGGGGTTGTCCGGGTTCAGAGAAGAACCCGGACATACCTTTCAATTCACCCAGGCAGCCCGCCTGAAGAGGGCATCGGAGCATCCTATGCTCCGATGCCCTCCTTTGCCCTGCGCTAATTAGCGCAGGGCAAAGGAATTTAGCCCGGTTCCGGTGACGTACCGGTCCCTGCCGGGCAGAGGCTTCCGCCCGGCAGTGAGCCGGTGACGTCATCGGCGCTGATGGACGGGCTTTAGCGCTGCCCTAGCCAGTAAAACGGCTAGGGCAGTGCTAAAGCCGGCCCATTAAGGCCGGTGACATCACCGAACTCACTGCCGGGCGGAAGTACCCGCCCGGCAGCGAGTATTTACAAACAAAAGAGACCTTGCCCTGCGCGATCTAGCGCAGGGCAGGGGGGGGGCATCGGAGCATGAGATGCTCCGATGTCCTATTCAGGCGGGCTGCCTGGGTGAAATTGCAGGTTTGTCCGGGTTCTTCTCTGAACCCGGACAACCCCTTTAAGAAAAGAGGAGAAGTTGTATCTGTCCTTTATACTTACTCTCTTTTTATGATCCACTTCTGATTTTGGCTTCCAAAACTGCATCAGGAAACCTGACCGTGTGGCTGTACCCTAATAGATATCCCCTATTAGTGATTTTATAAGTTGCCTGGACAGGCAACTGTGTATGACGGTGATAAATAATCAGGACAGCTCCAGGTTCTGCAGTAATTATGACATGACATTGTACAATACGCAGTTTAACACGTTGCCGACCTAGGACGAGAATGCTCGTCCTAATATGGCGTTACTTAATGCCCTAGGACGAGCATTCTCGTCCTAGGGTTAACGTGCCGCTGGCTGCCCGCTGCCGCAATCTACAGCAGGGGCCCGGCTGATACTAACAGTCGGGCCTCTGCTGTATCCGCCAGCACCGGTGATTACACCGATGCCGGCGGATTAACACCTTGTATGCCGCGGTCACGCTGACCGCGGCATACAAGGTAATTGCGGCAGTTTTTAAAGCCATCGGGTCCCCGTGAGGCGGTGGGGGGGGGCCCGATGGCTGAGATGGAAGCCCCGATGCCTTGCCCAGAGGCATCGGGACTCCCATCTACGGAAGCCCAGGAGACCCAGCCACAGCGCTGGGTCTCCTAGGCAACGGTCAGCGTCTCACAGTGTGAGACGCTGACAGTTGAATGCAGCACAATACAGATGTATTGTGCTGCATTCAATCAGGGATCAGACCCTGAAATGTTAAAGTCCCTTACTGGGACATAAGTGAAATGTAAAAAAAAAAGTTAAATAAAAGTGTTTTAACAAAAAAAAAATAAAAAAATAATAATAAAGTTTAAAAAAAAAAAAGCCCCTTCCCCATAAAGAAACACAAAAAAATAGAAAAAAAAATAAAAAATATACATGTTAGGTATCGCCAAGTCCGTAAAAACCTGCTTTATTAAAATATCACATGATCCAGCCCGTCCGATCAACACCGTAAAAAATAAAAAATAAAAACTGTCTAAAAAAAGTAATTTTTGGTCACATTTCATCACAAAAAATGTAATACCATGCGATCAAAAAAGTGTATGCCCCCAAAAATAGTACCAATCTAACCGTCATCTCATCCCGCAAAAAATGAGCCCCTACCCGAGACAATCGCCCAAAAAATAAAAAAACTACAGCTCTCTGACTATGGTGACCCTAAAACATGATTTTTCTTTGTTTCAAAAATGGTATTATTGTATAAAACTTAAAAAATAAAAATAAGTATACATGTTAGGTATCGCCACGTCCGTAAAAACCTGCTCTACAAAAATATAGCATGATCTCTCCCCTCAAGTGAACACTGTAAAAAATAAAAACTGTCTAAAAAAAGCCATTTTTTTGTCACATTTCATCACAAAAATTGTAATACCAAGCGATCAAAAAAGCATATGCCCCCAAAGATAGTGCCAATCTAATCGTCATCTCATCCCGCAAAAAAATGAGCCCCTACCTGAGACAATCGCCAAAAAAATAAAAAAACTACAGCTCTCTGACTATGGAGACACTGAAACATGATTTTTTTTGTTTCAAAAAGGATATTATTGTGTAAAACTTAAATAAATAAAAATAAGTATACATGTTAGGTATCGCCACGTCCGTAAAAACCTGCTCTACAAAAATATAGCATGATCTCTCCCCTCAGGTGAACACTGTAAAAAATCAAAAATAAAAACTGTCTAAAAAAAGCCATTTTGTGTCACATTTCATCACAAAAATTGTAATACCAAGCGATCAAAAAAGCGTATGCCCCCAAAAATAGTGCCAATCTAATCGTCATCTCATCCCGCAAAAAATGAGCCCCTACCTGAGACAATCGCCCAAAAAATAAAAAAACTACAGCTCTCTGACTATGGAGACACTGAAACATGATTTTTTTTGTTTCAAAAAGGATATTATTGTGTAAAACTTAAATAAATAAAAATAAGTATACATGTTAGGTATCGCCACGTCCGTAAAAACCTGCTCTACAAAAATATAGCATGATCTCTCCCCTCAGGTGAAAACTGTAAAAAATCAAAAATAAAAACTGTCTAAAAAAAGCCATTTTTTGTCACATTTCATCACAAAAATTGTAATACCAAGCGATCAAAAAAGCGTATGCCCCCAAAAATAGTGCCAATCTAATCGTCATCTCATCCTGCAAAAAATTAGCCCCTACCTGAGACAATCGCCCAAAAAATAAAAAAAACTACTGCTCTATGACTATGGAGACACTAAAATGTGATTTTTTTTTTGTGCTTCAAAAATATTGTGTAAAACTTAAATAAACAAAAAAAGTATACATATTAGATATTGCCGCGTCCGTAACGACCTGCTCTATAAAAATATCACACGATCTAACCTGTCAGATGAATGTTGTAAATAACAAAAAATAAAAACAATGCCAAAACTGCTAGTTTTTGTTACCTTGCCTCACAAAAAGTGTAATATAGAGCTACCAAAAATCATATGTACCCTAAAATAGCACTAACAAAACTGCCAACTTATCTCATAGTTTCCAAAATGGGGTCAGTTTTCTGGAGTTTCCTACTCTAGGGGTGCATCAAATGTGACACGGCAACTTAAACTTTCTCCAGTGAAATCTGCCCTGGCGTTCCTTTCCTTCTGCACCCTGCCGTGTGCCTGTACAGCAGTTTACGATGACAAATGGGGCATTTCTGTAAACTACAGAATCAGGGTAATAATTACTGAGTTTTGTTTGGCAGTTAACCCTTGCTTTATTCTCAGAATAAAATGATTCATATGGAAAATCTGTCAAAAAAGTGAAATTCGGAAATTTTGGCTACATTTTCCTTTAATTCTTGTGGAACACCTAAAGGGTTAAAAACGTTTGTAAAATCAGTTTTGAATACCTTGAGGGGTGTAATTTCTAAAATGGGGTCATTTTTGGGTGGTTTCTATGATGGAAGCCTCACAAAGTGACTTCAAACCTGAACTGGTCCTTAAAAAGTGGGTTTTGGAAATTTTGTGAAAAATTTCAAGATTTGCTTCTAAATTTCTAAGCCTTCTAACGTCCCAAAAAAATAAAATGTAATTTTCAAAGTGATCCAAACCTGAAGTAGACACATGGGGAATGTAAAGTCATAACTATTTTGGGAGGCATTACTATGTATTTTAAAAGTAGAGAAATTGACATTTGGAAATTTGGAAATTTTTCTAATTTTTGGTAAATTTGGTATTTTTTTATAAATAAGAATGAAATATTTTGACTCAAATTTACCACTGTCATGAAGTACAATATGTGACGAGAAAACAATCTCAGAATGGCCTGGATAAGTAAAAGCGTTCTAAAGTTATCACCACATAAAGTGAGACATGTCAGATTTGCTAAAAATGGCCTGGTCCTTAAGGTGAAAAATGGCTGGGTCCTTAAGGGGTTAAAAGTTTATGTAGTTTTTTATGGATTCTTTTTTGTACTTTATATTGCCATCATAGTGACTGGCTATGACCTTTTTACAGTGTTTTTGATCTATTGCCTCAACCCGATATCCGTGTGATTGATTGGAGCTGGGAGGAACCCAGGCAGCAGCGCAGGGATCCTGTATGCTGGTCAGGGAGATAATAACCAGCAAAGCCCGTACAGCAGTTGTGACTTCTCACAAGACTAAATGGTAAGCGCAACGTAATTATTAGTTGTTTCACCACAATAAAGACACACACAAGGTGCTGCCTCCCGTATTTTTTTCTGTTTTATATTCCAAGTCAATATGTGATAAAATACGGGAAAACGGGCAGACCTGTTATGTCACTTTCTGCATCCTGAGGTAGGATGGACATACAGTAAATCCTACTGAGGGCCACCCAGAACATCATGCAGGCTGTGCATATCTGCTTGTGAACATAAGGCTACTTTCACACTTGCGTTAATATTTTCCGGTATTGAGATCTGTCATAGGGTCTCAATACCGGAAAAAAACCTTCCGTTTTGTCCCCATTCATTGTCAATGGGGATAAAATGTAACTGAACAGAACAAAGTGCTCCAAAATGTATTCCGTTCTCATACCGGAGAGCAAACCGCAGCATGTTGTAGTTTGCTTTCCGTCCTGGGATGCGGAGCAAGACGGACCCGTCATGACCCACAATGCAAGTCAATGGGGACGGATCCGTTTTCTCTGACACAATAGAAAACGGATCCGTCCCCCATTGACTTTCAGTGGAGTTCATGACGGATCCATCTCGGCTTTGTTAAAGATAATACAACCGGATCCGTTCATAACAGATGCAGACGGTTGTATTATTAGAATGGAAGCGTTTTTGCTGAACCCTGGCAGATCCAGCAAAAACATTAGTGTGAAAGTAGCCTTAGCCTGTTATACATCACTGATGGCTCACTAAGAGGAACAGTTTAATGAATTACACTCGGTTTTTGGCAGTCCAGTTGGCAGTAGATACTGTATGACATATATTTTGAAGGTTAAGTAGCACATGTTCCTGGAAGGAAGCATAGTGCACATTGTACATTGTTTTGCAGAGATATCAGTAGGTGGCGCTATCTAATAAAGACATGATCAATGCGAGTCTCTGCGCGAATATATCATGTGACAAGTTCTGTTATGACTAAACATGGTAGCTATGTTGGATTCAAGCTAAGGTCATATATTAGGATATATCATAAACAGTAATTTCCTAAAAAAGTGCTATTAACAGAAATGTTGCATTTAGCTGCCGGAGTCTTCCAAAAATACCCTGCAGGGCAGGTCATGCTTACAGAGATTTAATCCAAAGACTCATCCACACAATACAGTGTGACATAAAAGCTATCATTAGATCTGCAGACTCAAGACTGCTATAAACATGTATTGTACTGTCTGCAGGGCAACATATTGTAAATGGTGGACACCATAATGATTAGTGCAGGTGCCCTTGATTGTGGGAAAGGATTGG
Organism: Rhinella marina; assembly: GCA_900303285.1. NCBI lineage: Eukaryota > Metazoa > Chordata > Amphibia > Anura > Bufonidae > Rhinella > Rhinella marina. The sequence goes on along the minus strand of ONZH01026068.1, from coordinate 13,905 downwards.
CTGCTATAATGTCCATGTGACGTTCCTCTTCGTGGTCTTTACCGAATGCCATCTGAGCTGAGATTGGGATCCCCGAGTATTGGTAAACCCTGAGTCCAGCTGTCAAAGTGATGCACTACGTTAGTGGCATGTGGTTTATAGTATACTTGGAAGATATGATAAGTGTCTTCCTTGCATTTCTGCTAATTTACTTAATGCAAGGCAATTCATACTCTTCTTAAAACCAGTCCATCAGGGGTAGATTTTAGTGAGCTTAGCTACCTGTGCAATACTTTAAAGGGCATCTGTCAGCAGTTTTGTACCTATGACACTGTATGACCTGTTACATGTGCACTTGGCAGCTGAAGACATCTGTGTTGGTCCCTTGTTCATATGTGTCCACATTGCTGAGAAAAATGATGTTTAAATATATGCAAATGAGCCTCTAGGAGCAACGGGGGCGTTGCCATTACACCTAGAGGCTCTGCTCTCTCTGCAACTGCTGCGGGGCCAGGCAGTGTAAACGTGATCGTACCTGCCTGGACCTGTCAAAGTGCAGAAGGTGCAGCGGTTGCAGAGAATTTAAGTGTAATGGCAACGCCCCCGTTGCTCCTAGAGGCTCATTTGCATATATTAAAACATCATTTTTCTCAGCAATGTGGGCACATATGAACATGGGACCAACACAGATGCCTTCAGCTGCCAAGTGCACATGTAACAGGTCAGCCAGTGTCATAGGTACAAATCTGCTGACAGATGCCCTTTAAGCCTTATTGCCCGTAACTCTCTTCCAGAGCATTTTATGAGATTAAAACGGTTGTCCCATATGGGACATTTATGGCATATTTCTAGTATAGGCTCCTTAATTGAAAGAAGAGCACACCATAAATTTGTAGCATCCTCTCCATTCACTGCTGTGGGACTCCTGAAAATAGCTGAGCGCTCAGCTATTTTCAGAAGTCTCATAGCAGTGAATGGAGAGTGAACTGAGCATGTGTGACCACCCCTCTATTCACCACTGTAAGTCTTCTGAAAATAGCCGCTCGCGCACAGCTTGCTCTTCCTTCACTTTAAGGCCTTGTTCTGGAGACAAGAACGAGTCCTGGGGCGTAGCTATAGAGGAAGAGGCTGCTTTGGGGCCCACCAAGGATGAGGACTAAGATTTTGTCAGGGCCCCCTCAACAATATTATACAATGACCTTATATACAGAGAGACTGGAGGAAATGGACAAAGCGGCTGCCAGGCCTTGCCTGAGAGAGCGATCTTAACAAGCCACAGGAGTGGGGGTTGCAAAGAAGTTTCGGAAGGGGTGGGGGCCGATCAAAAATTTGATGTGGGGCCCAGTCAGTTTTACGTACGCCACTGAACAAGTCCCAAAGGAACCTGCACCTATCAGACATTTATAGCATATCCTAGCCATATATGTTGTGAATACCTCGGCCAAACCCTTGTTTTTCTGTAGCGAAACAACAAGGTCCAGTTGTGGGAGTATTTATCCTGCGATGCTAACACAACTTTCAAGAAACACTGATGTGCTAAAACACAGATGTGACCCGTCAATGTAGTTCATCAATCCACCAACAAGAAAACATATAACTGAAAATATGGAATTGGAATGCTGTAAATTGTTGTTTGAAAATTTCCCTGTCAGTCTGTACAAGTGTGAGATTTGCTGCATGTTCGAACTCGAAATTAGTGCCATCAGGTCACACATAAATTCCTTGTCATTTTCTTTTCCCAGCTGAACTAGAATTTGCATTTATATTGCATTTTTTATCTAACCGTGATCCCATAGCTTTTAATATTTTTCCCCACAATGACTCAAAGACAGACACTTTTCAAATAAGTCAAACTGTGCCAGCCCCATGTCTTCCTGTTGACAACAGTAGATAAAAGGAGAAAGGGAACTCGAAAATGGATATTAACAATTATAGAACACAATATTATCCAAATATTCTATACGGAAAAAGCAGAAATGATATAATTAGAATATCAGAAAATTTGAGGGGATTTGTAGATTTAGAAGATTTTATTATTATTTGCAGATTGTGTCCTATTGTTCTGAATGATGCAAAGACCTCTGTTACCCTGATAGTAACTAAGTACTTTACATGTACAGCACTTGGTGCTGGGCTTTCACCTGGAGTGCCGTACGGTGGGAATAAAAGCTTCTGCTCCTGCAACCTAGCTGGAGCAGGAAGAGTGAGTCCTTGAGGAGAAAACAGAAGTAGTTTGTTAAGGTGTCTGCCTTTTCCTTTCCTCGGCACAGAGTACTCATTGAACACTGTGCAATAAACAAAGGAAGTAAGTGTGCGGCTTCCTCTACTGGACCCGGAAATTACGTGATTGACTGGTGTTCTCAGGCATGGCAGAGCTCCTAGGTGCTAGCAGAACCTGATGAGCTCTGCATGTGCACAATACTCCAACAGGGGGCTATTTCCCCTGCAACTGGATGCTGAAGTTCTAGTGGATGTGTGCAGAAATATATATATATATATATATATCCAAAATAAGTTAAAAAAAAAAATAGAAAAATAAAAACGACCATGCCGATCAAAACAGTTGTCAGTAACCCCATTCATGTGTGACTGATAAACAATAGGGAACCCATTTTAATTTACTTTGGTGTCACCATGATTAACCCTTTTAAATCAGGCATATTGCCTGGTAGGGTTGATGATGATGTGCAAGATTTCAGGGGTAGGAAATAAGAGTATTAAGGATACCTGGCCCTGTCAGTATCACTGGGAGGAGGAGTGACAACAGGGAAAGCCGCAGAGGGGAAGCAGTGCTCTGATGAACCAGGCCAGCCCCCCGATGCTCCGATCACCTCATTTACATATAAATAAGTCTAAGAGCTCATGCACACAACCAGATGTATTTTGCGGTCCACAAAAAATACGGATGATATCCGTGTGCATTATGTATTTTGCGTAACGGAACAGCTGGTCCCTAATAGAACAGTCCTATTCTTGTCCATGATGCAGACAATAATAGGACATATTCTATTTTTTTGCGGAATGGAAATATGGAAACGGAATGTACATGGAGTAACTTCCGTTTTTTTTTGAGGACCCATTGAAATGAATGGTTCTGCATACGGACGACAAAAAAACAGAATGGACACAGAAAGAAAGTACGTTTGTGTGCATGAGCCCTAAAAGTAAGAATTTCTCTGAATCAGTTATACTGATTGCAGCAAGGAGGGGCTCATTTTAGTCACCATGATCAACCCTACCAGGCTGTATGCTTGGTTTAATTGGGAAGGTCATGGTGATAGATGCTTTTAAAGGAATAAGGAACTATAGTTTGAAAGAAGTGACTTTTTAAAAATTTCCCTGAAATAAAACTAAATGTAATCCCTGTTGGGGAAGCGTTGTGTCCAGGGATCCATAACAGCAAGCACCAGCACTTCTCCTGAAGTGCAATGGACTACAATTCCTAGTACCACTTGTTCCCCTTTACTCTTGCAACCTAAGGGAAGATGGATGCATGCGCAGTACAGGTTCTATCCGTACGGTGATTAGTGTACTGCTCATGCGGCGATCAATGCGGTGTGCCCACTGTTGCGAGATTTCACTGCCAGGCGAGATTACCTTCAGACTGGATGGCCCTCTCACGCATACCAGAGAGTGTGTGGCCAGTTCATAAACTGAATGGGGCTCCAAGTGCAATGACAACACGCTTGTTGCACCAATGAGCTAATTAGCATATTATAAAATAGCCAATGAGCTAATTAGCATGTTATAAAATAGCTCATATCTCAGGATTGCCACAACATATCGACATGGGACAAATGGAGTTATATTTAGCTGCTCGGTGCACATCTCCCATGGTAGCTGCATTAATAATAAGGTATGTGCTGACAGATGCCCTTTAAAGAGAAACTGTTGCTTAGAGGACTTAGTTGTGTTCATAATAGAGTATTTTTGCTGTTAGGGTAGATTATGCATTATTAGGAGTTAGCTAGGAGGAGAGTGTTAGTTGTTTGCAGTGTACGGGCTGATAATTGAACAGATCATCGTTAACCAGTGTTACTAGTAACTCTCATTAGCGATGAACTGGCGGTGTAAATGCACTGCCAATTACCTGATGAATGAGCCAAATGCTTGTTCATCCGATGATTGTATCTTTGTTGAAGCACAAAAAATCGTTGTTTCCCACTGGCAGATGGTTCTGTGTAAACACAATATGCTGCCGGGAAACCACGAGACAGGACCAGGCTATGCCGGCAGAGCCATGGTAGTCCTAGCAGCAGAGTACTAGAAGACTTTGGAAAAATCATCAGAGCGCACTTCTCAGAGTGGAGTGCACTCACTTGCAGATCCATGGGTACAGTGACAAACTGAATGGATTTGGAGAGAGCCCTCCTAGTGATGGATGTCACCATGCTGCTGCACGGTTATCCGATACTGATTCAACATGGCCTGACACAGGAAGTTTCCTGCTGAACTGGAATCCAGGAGAGCTGACACATTGAACTGAGTACCAGGAAAGGACTGATCTTTACCAAGGGTAGCCTCTCCAACTCACCCTTGGCTCTGAAGTTTCCCAGACTCAGGCAGCCCTTACTGGGCTTAGTGACCCTTGTCTCCAAAAAAAACACACAGATTTTTAGTATGCCGGTGCATGTGCTCCTCCTTTATTAGCCTGACACTGTCCACCTGCATAGGCTTTGGTCCACTAGATGTGGGGCCAGTAGTAGATGGAGAAAGAGGTCTCTGAAACGTGTGTACCAATCAAAAGAGTCTTCTTTCACAGGCCATATCCTTGGAATGCTCATGGAACCACAGGTCAGTACGAGTGGCTAAGGAGATCAGAGCGTCCAGAGCAGAGGGGATGTAATAACTCACCAATTCACTCTTGATTCTCCCCAAAAGACCCTCCCAAAAGGCTGACAGCGGTGCTTTTTTATTTTAAGCCAGTTCCAAGGTCATGGTTCGGAGCTGAATAGTGTATTAACTCACTATGAGACTGCCCTGACATAAACATGGCAGGGAGGAGGCATCTGAAGAAGTGCATCTGGGTTCTTCAAAGACCCTTCGGAGGGCCTCCAGGATATCTCTCAGGCTCCTGGATTTATCCATGCCAGCGTTTCTCCAGAAATTTGGGACATCAGAAAGGTTACCTTAGAATGGTCACTGGGACAGTAGCTCAACATGCAAATTACCCTGGTTGATGAATCCTCGGCATTGCTTAGGATCATCATCATAGTGCAGGAGGTGACAGATGAAGACTGCAACCGCATGTAGGTGTGGTTGGAGGCAGTGGTAGGGGTGCTCCTGGTGGCTTCTATGCCATTGCAGTAGTTGTTAAGGTATTAAAGTGGGTGTTGACATTATACGGGTATGACCGTATTTGCTCTTGGCGTCCAAGTAACCATTTTGGCTTAGGGCTAACTCTAAGGGCATTATCCTGACAGTCCTCCAATATTCACCCTTTAACACCTATACAGGGATCTGGACTTCGCTGTGGAGGAGCTACCAGGCCGCTACCTCTTCAAATGTGGTTGGAGGCTGACCCATGGGGTCAGACACACTGGTGTGAAGCACTGAAGAATCAGGTAATATACATAGTCTGGAGATGGGCCAAGGTCAGGCAGGTCACATTCTGGCGTAACCAAGGTACAAGTCCAAGGTCAGGGCAGGCAGCAAAAGAGCAATCTGAGAAATAGTCTAAGGTCATTCGGTAGTCAGGCTGAAGTACAGTACATGGGTACCTTTGCTTGTTACTAGAGACTACAAAAACCTAAAGCTCAGACACCCTCCCGCTGGGAAGGGCGCGTTATATAAACAGGGGTGACCAGTCAGTTTCTGGGGAAGGATTTAGATACCCGCGCTGGCCTATTGACTAAACAACCTGTGGTGGGAAGGAGAAGAGTGGGACCAAAGAACATGAGAGCGGGCACAGGAAGGAAGAGGGCAGCAGCGGGCCAGGACGTCAGAGCAACAGAAAAGTTCCCTTTAAATGGAATCTGTCACCACAATCTTGTAATACATGAGTAGTACTGAAGATAAGGAGTCCAGATTGCTCTGATGGAACAAAAATAAAATTTGGAATCCTTGTGTGCAGTACTACTCATGTATTACTTCAGATAAGGGTCCAAAATCATGGTGACAGATTCTCTTTAAGGACACCCATAAATAAAGTGGTAAAAATGTCAACAGAACAAAATATGCACTCACTGTCCATAAAGATTGTGACACCTCAGCGGTGCTCCACCTATAACCACAAATCTTGTAAATACCATGTGCCCTATAACAATCAGGTTTGACTATATACAATAAACAGAATATGAAGACAGAGGGCACAGGAAAGTTATTGCCTCATCAATTAGACCAGGGCAAACATGACAGCACAGGTAAAGAACTACTCTGGAAAGAAAGCAAAGGTCGGGTTTGACAGGAATTACCTGTGGCAGACAAGATGTAGTGAACGAGACAATAAATCAATGTGACTAGCATACAATATGAGACAGAAAAATTTCAAATAGTTATTAGATTGAGATTTGAAACCTTTCCTTACAATAATTTGGATATTTCAGTATTTTGCAAAAAATACTTTCTGTTCTAGACAAATGCCAGAAATGGCATTAACCCCTTAGTGACCAAGATTTTTTTTCCCCAAGAGCTAGAACTTTATTTTTTCCATTGATGTAGCAGTATGAGGGCTTGTTTTTTGCAAGACAAGTTGTAGTTTTTAATGGTACCATTTTGGGGTACACATAACTAACTGATTCACTTTTATTAAATCTTTTTTTGGGCGGAAGGGAAGTAGGAAAAACAGCAATACTACCACTGAGTTTTTAAGTTATACATCTTGCTAAGAATTAAAATGTACTGGCACTCAAGAAGCCACAGCATAAATCTATAATACTAATTTATTAAAAAGACCAAATCATTGTCTTAAATATTAATTCAAATAAAGACCACAATAGAAAATTGAAAACATAAAATATAATACATAATACATATATTGTGTGCCGCAGAGCCCTCACATGCACACTAGAGATGAGTCAACCGGTTGAGTTTTAGGTCTGGTTTGCCAAATTTAAAAAAAAGTTTAGTTAGGACCCGAATCGATTCAGGCCAAATTAAAGTTGCTCCAATTACCTTGAAAGTTGGTATATAACCCCCTCTAGCTTCCTAGGACTAATCATTTTTAGGAAAACTTGTTATCTCTATTCGTTTATTTTTTTATGACTTTTTTCCCCTTCATCATCCCCCATCCCCAAGCTCTGGAAAGCAATGACAGCAATAATAAATGATGTCTGAGTGATACTGACATAAAGTGGGGGAAAAAGTATTTAGTCAGCCACCAATTGTGCAAGTTCTCCCACTTAAAAAGATGAGAGAGGCCTGTAATTTACATCATAGGTAGACCTCAACTATGAGAGACAAACTGAGAAAACAAATCCAGAAAATCACATTGTCGGATTTTTAAAGAATTAATTTGCAAATTATGGTGGAAAATAAGTATTTGGTCAATAACAAAACTTCATCTCAATACTTTGTTATATATCTTTTGTTGGCAATGACAGAGGTCAAACGTTTTCTGTAAGTCTTCACAAGGTTGGCACACACTGTTGCTGGTATGTTGGCCCATTCCTCCATGCAGATCTCCTCTAGAGCAGTGATGTTTTGGGGCTGTCGCTGGGCAACACGGACTTTCAACTCCCTCCAAAGATTTTCTATGGGGTTGAGATCTGGAGACTGGCTAGGCCACTCCAGGACCTTGAAATGCTTCTTATGAAGCCACTCCTTCGTTGCCTTGGCGGTTTGCTTGGGATCATTGTCATGCTGAAAGACCCAGCCTTGTTTCATCTTCAATGCCCTTGCTGATAGAAGGAGGTTTGCACTCAAAATCTCACGATACATGGCCCCATTCATTCTTTCATGTACACGGATCAGTCGTCCTGGTCCCTTTGCAGAGAAACAGCCCCAAAGCATGATGTTGCCACCCCCATGCTTCACAGTAGGTATGGGGTTCTTTGGATGCAACTCAGCATTCACTCTCCTCCAAACACGACGAGTTTCTACCAAACAGTTCTACTTTGGTTTCAACTGACCATATGACATTCTCCCAATATTCTTCTGGAACATCCAAATGCTCTCTAGCAAACTTCAGACGGGCCCGAATATGTACTGGCTTAAGCAGGGGGACACGTCTGGCACTGCAGGATCTGAGTCCCTGGCGGCATAGTGTGTTACTGACGGTAGCCTTTGTTACGTTGGTCCCAGCTTTCTGTAGGTCATTCACTAGGTCCCCCCGTGTGGTTCTAGGAATTTTTGCTCACAGTTTTTGTGATCATTTTGACCCCACGGGGTGAGATCTTGCGTGGAGCCCTTGATCGAGGGAGATTATCAATGTCTTCCATTTTCTAATTATTGCTCCTACAGTTGATTTCTTCACACCAAGATGCTTGCCTATTGCAGATTCAGTCTTCCCATCCTGGTGTAGGTCTACAATTTTTTTTCTGGTGTCCTTCGAGCTCTTTGGTCTTCTCTATAGTGGAGTTTGGAGTGTGACTGTTTGAGGTTGTGGACAGGTGTCTTTTATACTGATAACAAGTTCAAACAGGTGCTATTACTACAGGTAATGAGTGGAGAACAGATGAGCCTCTTATAGAAGAAGTTACAGGTCTATGAGAGCCAGAAATCTTGCTTGTTTGTAGGTGATCAAATACTTATTTTCCACCATAATTTGCAAATAAATTCTTTAAAAATCATACAATGTGATTTTCTGGATTTGTTTTCTCATTTTGTCTCTCATAGTTGAGGTCTACCTATGATGTCAATTACAGGCCGACCTCATCTTTTTAAGTGGGAGAACTTGCACAATTGGAGGCTGACTAAATACTTTTTTCCCCACTGTACATAGCTATGAGTAAATGCACATTTGATGGTGTTATCATACAGCATGTTTAAAAAGACACCGCACTGCCTCTCATGCTTCTTCATATTCCAAAGCTTTCAAAAATTGTCCCTTACTGGGGGCAGGTAATGTTTAAACATAGGTTGGAAAGTGGCACAATATAGGTTGCAGCAGGAGCCGTACAAAACGTGATGGTTGCAAAGTTACATGATGCAGGCCGCAGCATGCAACAGCCGTACACAACATGATGGTCGGCAGACAGACAGCAAGAGTGGCAAGATGGGGCACCAGCAGCAACGAAAGCTCTACTGATCTCATTCAGCCTGCCTGGACTGTGAGAAAATTTCTGTATTTAAAATTTCAACTACATCAACCAGTGTGCTGTGTCAATTTGGGCCACTGTTCCAGTCTGCCTGCTCAGCAATCCATGGGGTTGGACAACTGGGTATATGACCAGACTGGCCATAGTTTAGGTAGGTCTGAACCTGGGCGTTGAGGCGGGAGCTGATGGCTTGCTGACTGGCCTCAGCCAGGTGCAGCGCATGGAAAAACTGCTCCATCATGTTGAGACAGAAATGGTTGCTGCTACTGTGGCTTCTGCTGCTCATGGCAGCAGAAAGGGGGGGTGACTGCGGGGGGCCCCCTTTCAGACACCCTTGCAGCAGGTGTCTGCTTGACGTAAGCTGCAGCAAACTGCATACACAATCTTTTCTGGTAGGAACATAATTTGTCCTCCTTTTCTGCCAGAGGAAAACATTCCCCATTTTTTCATGGTAGCGAGCTTTTAAAAGCATGGCTATCCAGTAACCATCAGACTGCTTGATGTCAACGATACGCCTGTCACTGTGTAAGTAAGCCAGCATATAGGTGGCCATTCCGGCCAGAGTGCCCAAGGAAGCCACATCTTTCTGGCTCCGCCCCCCACTGAGACGATTGGGTGTTTTGGCTGGTGCCATCCTCATCCTCTTGCAGTGGCAGTTCTTCATCCTTATCTTCATCATCCTCCTCCTCCATGGCAGATTTCCTTTGTGTGTCCCCAACAGCTATAGGGCGAACAGCAAGATGCATCAGCTGCTTCTTCCACCGTGGTCCACTGTTGCATGAGCTTTAGCTTCTGTTCTAAGATAAATATGAGAGGGTTGAGAGGGAGAGCATGGCTTTCCACTGCTCATACGGACATCCAAGCATGTGCAATGTTGAATTCCAGCGAGTTGACACGTCGCGGATTAAGCGGTATAGTGGAAGGCCATTCTGTCACTGAAGGTCCAGGAAAGTGTTCTTCGCCACATGAGTGGCTGAAGTGCCTGGAAGCGCAAGCAAGTGTACTTATTTAGAAAGTACTGAACCACTAGGTTGATGACGTGTGCCCAGGTTCAGAGTGGTCACAATGTTGCGCCCATTGTCACTGACCACCTTGCTCAGTTGGAGTCAGAGAGAAGACAGCCAGCAGAATGCTTACTGCTTGATGTACTTTAGCAACTGCTTGCCGGAGTGGCTACACTCTCCCAGGTCGATCAGCTCCAACACAGTGTGGCAACACTTGACCTGACACGCAGGGGCAGACTGGGAAGCTAAAGTGGCCCTGGAAAAAATTCTAAAAGTGGCCCCGTTTTGTAGTCGGGTCCAAATTGATGGAAGGCAGGGCCAGCAATACCATATTGTGGCACATTATACCACCCAAACAGAGCCAAATACCACAGTCCATCACAAAATACTGCCAGCAGCACAAAATACATCCCTAAAAACTTCCACTGGCCGGCCGTGAGGAGGGCTTAGGCAGCCCCCTGGGCATTGGCCCACCGGGAAATTTCCCTGTAAGGTCTATGGCCAATCCGCCCCTTCTGACACGTGATAGGAAGGAGCGGTAGTATGAGCAACCCTGTGCACAGCTGCTTTTAAGGACAGGAATGTGGCCATGGTGGAGGTGGATAAGTGCCTGGTGTGGGAGCCAGGCCGACAATCATGGGGTGTCAAAAAGACCTGGCCTCATTGCCAGGGTGCTGCCTCACTGCTGCCAGAAAAAACATTGATCCAGAGGGCAATGAAAGACATGTACTGTTCTTGCCTGTAAAAGCTGTTCCAGGTGTCCACCATGCTGCACAGCGAGAATCGCAGGGAGCGGCCCACATCCGCTATGTGAGAGTACAAAGCTGGGATGGGTTTTTGGGAAAAATAATGCTGGCTAGGAATCAAGTGAGTCTGACCGCATGGCATTAGCTCCTTATAGGCAGCAGACTGAACTAAATGGTACGGCAGCAACTCCATCGCCAGCAACTTGGCCAGGACGGTATTAAGCTTATGCACTGTTGGATTGCTGGGTGCATTGTTTCCTGGCCACACATTCTGTTATCGATGGCTGACGATGGAGCAGAAGAGGAGAAGGAGTCTAAGCAGGAGAGGGAAAGGGATGATGATGTGAAAGACACTGTGCTGCTCGTGGATGTGGCCTGGCTGCTGCAAGCTGGACCGCGAGAAGAAGGAAACTCCTGCTGCGGTGGCTGACTGCCATCTGTTTGCCCACGAATGGGGTGATGCTGCTTCATGTGGTTTAATAGAGCTGTGGTGCCTAGAATTTTGTTTGCCTGCCCCATTTTATTTTGCTCTTGCACAAGGAAATGCTTTTGCCTTCTGGCAGCGTGGAGAAAAACTGCCAGACAGGAGATACTCGTACAGGGTTAGAGGCAGCCAAGTGGGGCTTAGCTCTGGCACGTTTTGTGCCTCACCCAACCACAGCGTCAGCAGCATCATCAAATCCTGAAGCAGACATGGCCCTGGCTGTTCTTTGGGAGGTATGTGGCCTCTGCTCTTTATTGCTGCAGCTATCACCCTCCTCCTCTGACGTTGCCTCCTCCTTAGCACCTTGATCCGGCTCCCAGGTCCTGTCCAGAACACAATAGTTATTGGAGTCCTCACCCTCCCTTTCGCGTCTATCAGACTGTGGAATATCATGGTGGGTTCTTTGGCCCTCCTCCCCTGCTTTTCCCTGACTGCCACTGTCGCTGACCCCAATATCAGTAGTGCGGCTACGGGGGCCACTACTGCTACTACCACCACCTACACGGCTGTGCTTGGGGTCTGCAGCCTCCTCCTCTACAGGGCAGTACAAATGCTCTCACACAAGTCGTCAACAGGGAGATTCTCTTGACTATCTGCTGTAGGGCATGGTGGGTTTTTCTTGCCACTTCTTAGGAAAAAAGAAGGTGCCCCTCTAAGAAGGGGCAGTGAAGACTGGGAGGCATAGTGAAATCACCTCCACGTCATCTGGCCAGATAGCTGGTGCTGCTATTACCCACATTCTGGCTCAGGGTCTTTCATTTGGAACCCTTCTGTAGCCTGGACATTTTTGGGCCTCTTAGAATAATCATGTGCACTGCCCTGTGTCTCGGTGTAGTAAACACGCTGCTAGTTTTAATATTATCAACAACCCCAAAAATAAAAAATGATTAAAAACATGTAAATAAAGGGAAATGGATTTGGACCTAAATTTTCTCTCACTTTCAGATACTTTTGTGTGCTACACTGTTTTTTGGTGTATAAATTACATATATATTTTGGTTTAATCACATTGAACAATCCCCCAAAAAATGTAAATTCCAACCATGGAAACTGGATATACGTAAATGGACGATTGAGGCTTGATGCTCAATTTCAACTTAACACACACAGATTGCTGCTACACTGTGGGTATTGCTGCAGTATTTATGTATACAGTATATGCTGCTAATTTAAATTGAAACCACCCTCAAAAATTAAAATTGCGACTGTGTGGAAAATGAAAATGGAGGCTTGACACTCAATTTTAACTTAACACACACAGGTAGATTGCTGCTATACCTTGTGTCTTGTAGTAATATACATGCTGACTTAATTACATTTAACAATCCCCCCAAAAAATTAAATTTCAACCATGTTCAAACTGAAAATATATAAAGAGGCAACTGAGGCTTGACCCTCAATTTCAAATTAACACACACAGGTAGATTGCTTCCACATGGTGGGTATTATTGCAGTAATGGTGTATATATGCTGCTTAATTAAATGGAACCCTCCCCGAAAAAAATTTTAATTGTGGAAACTAAAAATATGTAAACGGAGGACTGGCTTGATGGTCAATTTCAGCTTAATACATACAGGTAGATTCCTGCCACACCGTGGGTATTGCTGAAGTAATGACATGTATATGCTGCTTAATAAAATGGAACCCCCACAAAACAAAAAATTCTGTAAAAATGGTGGAAACAAACTTAAATATATTTGCTTGCAGGTAGCTGCTTTTGAGGTGCACCTGCACTTCTGATAGCAGGCACAGCCACAAGTCCTGTCTCCTCTTTTCCTGTCTGTCTGCTGCCCTGCTCCTTTCTATTGTATACAACACACACAGTCTTTCTTTGGAATCCCAGACCTTCCCTTTACTGTCCCTGGCAATAAGCTTGATTGATTTCTGACTGTCCCTGACTCCCTAAGAGTTTTCCTTGCAGACACTGTGACACCCAACCACCCTGATTCACAGCCCAGCACAGAATGGCGTTCTGCTAATGCACCTTCCTGCCTACTGCAGCACTGATTGGCTCATCCAGGGTGTCAGCCTGGGAGCTAATCAGGGCAAGCTCCACCACCACTTTTTCTTAGGGTCATGTGAGAACCCTTCTATGTGCCTAGTACTTTTTTCACAGTGACATATGCTCTAAAATGGCAATACGCGCAGTTTTAGTAGGTTCGTCCGAAACAAACCTGGAAAGATTCGGGTTCGTCTGCTGTCCAAAAAATAGCAAAGTTTGGACCGAACTCTGTTCGTTCATCCATAGTGCACATTAAATCTCAGTTCACACCTGATGCATTTGTGTCCAACAGAAAGTCACTGGTAAGTTATTGCTGTTATATAAATCAGGAGTCTATTTGATGACTTGACACTGTAGCAAATTGCATAGATGTATATAAATGTATCCATCTGGTGTCTCACTTATAAACATGCACAGTGCAGATTTTTACAAAGGTGCGGATTTTATGGTGTGAATTATCATGTGGGTTTTGTTGCAGATTCCCTGTATTAA
>ONZH01026067.1:0-26322 GCA_900303285.1 Rhinella marina | reverse complement strand
GCGTCCTTAAAGAATCGCTCATCGCAATAAGGGAGAACGCATTGCACGCAGAGGAGACGGGGGTAGGAGGAGACGCAACGGAGCTACACAGTCAGACCACACTTTTGTCTGCTTCACGGTGGCAGTTGCAGGAGGAGGAGGATGAGGAGGAGGATGACGTGGAGGTGGCTGTGGAAGAGGAGGAGGATGCTGGCGGCGAGGGTAGCAGTCAGGCTGTGTGCGTCCCATTGGTTCAGCGCGGATGGGGCGGAGAGGAGGCGGAAGAGGAAGAGGAGGAAATGGCAAGTGATCCTTCTGGTGGGGGCAGTGAGGTCATGCCTGTTCAGAGTCTGGCACACATGGCTGACTTCATGCTGGGCTGCTTTTCCCGGGACACACGTGTTGTCCGGATAGTGAGGTACAAACTGTACTGGGTCTTCGCAATCCTGGACCCCCGGTATAAAGATAACGTCTCCTCTTTTATTCCGGTAGAGGAGAGGACGAATCGATTGCTGGAATACCAGAGGGAACTCGTGAAGAACATGATGGAGATTTTCCCACCCACCATCGCTGGCGGCAGAGAGGAGAGGGTCTCCCAGAGTCCCACAACATCGATCAGGCCCACAGCCACCAGGGGAACACTCTCCAAGGTGTGGGACACGTTCATGGCACCCCTCGTGCAACTTCCATCACTGCGGGGCCCGCTATCAGCAGGAGGGACAAGTATTGGCGGATGTTGCGGGAGTACCTGGCAGACCGTACCCCTGTCCTCCCTCGGCGTCCTACACTTACTGGGTCTCCAAGTTGGACACGTGGCTGGAACTGTCCCTGTACGCCTTGGAGGTGCTTGCCTGCCCTGCCGCCAGCGTGCTATCAGAAAGGGTGTTCAGCGCAGCCGGGGGCATTATAACCGATAAGCGCAGCCGCCTGTCAACCGACAATGCCGACAGGCTGACGCTAATCAAAATGAACAGCAAGTGGATTGACCCGGACTTTGCTTCTCCAACAGTGGAAAGCAGCCAAAAGTGAAGTGCCATCTGTATGAAGTGCCATTTCCTCCTCCACCTCCTCCTCCTCCTCCTTAACCGCCGTAGATTAGCTCCATAAAAAAAAAAAAAAAAATATTTATGGCTCACCTCTTGGGCCTACAAACAATTTTTAAGAGGTCTCACCTCTTTAGCCTCCACATAATTTTTAAGAGGTCTCACCTCTTGGGCCTCCACATAATTTTTAAGAGGTCTCACCTCTTGGGCCTACAAACAATTTTTCTCATGGCTCACCTCTTGGGCCTACAAACAATTTTTAAGAGGTCTCACCTCTTTAGCCTCCACACTATTTTTAAGAGGTCTCACCTCTTTAGCCTCCACACAATTTTTAAGAGGTCTCACCTCTTTGGCCTCCACATAATTTTTAAGAGGTCTCACCTCTTGGGTCTCCACATAATTTTTAAGAGGTCTCACCTCTTGGGCCTACAAACAATTTTTCTCATGGCTCACCTCTTGGGCCTACAAACAATTTTTAAGAGGTCTAACCTCTTTAGCCTCCACACAATTTTTAAGAGGTCTCACCTCTTTAGCCTCCACACAATTTTTAAGAGGTCTCACCTCTTTAGCCTCCACACAATTTTTAAGAGGTCTCACCTCTTTAGCCTCCACACAATTTTTAAGAGGTCTCACCTCTTTAGCCTCCACACAATTTTAAGAGGTCTCACCTCTTTAGCCTCCACACAATTTTTAAGAGGTCTCACCTCTTTGGCCTCCATATAATTTTTAAGAGGTCTCACCTCTTGGGCCTCCACATAATTTTTAAGAGGTTTCACCTCTTGGGCCTCCACATAATTTTTAAGAGGTCTCACCTCTTGGGCCTCCACATAATTTTTAAGAGGTCTCAGCTCTTGGGCCTCCACATAATTTTTAAGAGGTCTCACCTCTTTGGCCTCCACATAATTTTTAAGAGATCTCACCTCTTGGGCCTACAAACAATTTTTCTCATGCCTCACCTCCTGGGCCTCCACATAATTTTTAAGAGGTCTCACCTCTTGGGCCTACAAACAATTTTTCTCATGGCTCACCTCTTGGGCCTACAAACAATTTTTTAAGAGGTCTCACCTCTTGGGCCTACAAACAATTTTTATTATGGCTCACCTCTTGGGCCTTAATACAATTGTTAAGAGGTCTCACCTCTTGGGCCTACAAACAATTTTTATTATGGCTCACCTCTTGGGCCTTAATACAATTTTTATAATGGCTCACCTCTTGGGCCTTAATACAATTTTAAGAGGTCTCACCTCTTGGGCCTCCATATAATTTTTTTGAGGGCTCACCTCAAGCTAACTTTGCGCACTCATTAAAATATTTTCACAACAAGGACCTAAGAGCCCTCGATGGGAGAGCTTTGTGTGGGGGCCTGTTATAGGGAAGAGATGCGGCCCTGCGGGCTCTAGCCTGCCTTCTCCATGAGCCTCTGGCCAGCCCACGGCCTCTTCCTGCCTTTTGCGGTCCTACGCATCCCTCAACATCCCCACTGCTTTACCTGCTAGACATGACACTGGGCCAGGTCGGGTCACTGACATCTCAAGCGCCAACAATTTGGGCATTTTAAGGCTTCTGCATGTGTTTGAGTTGTTTTTACATTTTAAAGAAGACATGTCTGACCACATCTCACACACACACACAATGACAATTAGGGGTGGGGTCTATTTGCTTTCCCCTTTGCCTATGCCATCTGTGGTTGTCATAGGCAACGTGATTTTAAGGGGTGCAGAATTTTATCTTCTTTTTTGTCTAGTTTGGCTTGGGGTCCATGGCAATGTAGAGGAAAGAAGGTTTCCTTGTATGGTCTCACTTTACAGAGAGGTTACATTGTCTTTGGAGTGTATTGTTGAGAGTAGGGATGAGCGAACCGAACCGTAACGAACCAGATTCGTTACGAACTTTCCCAAAAGTTCGGTTCGTCACCGAACCGAATTTTGACAAAGTTCGTAACGAATCTGGTTAAAATAACGGCCGACGCAAAATATACGCATATTTATTGAGAATGTACGCTAATGCGTACGTATTCCATTAAGTAGCGTACTTTTAACAACGCTACACTGTATGTTCGTTACTTGAGTAGGAATGTTCGCAGACGCAGTATATGAGTACGCTAATGCGTACATATTCAGTTAAGTAGCGTACCTTTGACAACGCTAGACTGTATGTTCGTTACTTGTGTAGGAATGTTTGCGGACGCAGTGCATGCGTACGCTAATGCGTACATATTCATTTAGTTAAGTAGCGTACCTTTGACAACGCTAGACTGTATGTTAGTTATTTGTGCGGGAATGTTCGCATTAGCGTATGCATTAGTGTAGATTCTAAAATATGCGTAGATTTTGCGTCGCCGTTGTTGAAGTCACTTGGATTTTTTCCACTTTTTTCATTGTAATAGCAACTGCAAATAAACGAAACTGTACCCTATCTGACTCCCATTATTGTAGAAGCAATTATTCAGCCGTTATAGCAAGGTTCGTTTTAGGTTCGGTTCGTACGAATCCGAACTTCAAGAAAGTTCGCCGAAGCTAACCGAACCGAACTTTTCAAAAGTTCGCTCATCCCTAGTTGAGAGGCTGTGATAGTGGCATAATAGTGCGACTTGGGCGCGTTATATGCACCCAGACATGCTTCCCCTGCTGTCCCAGTTGCATTCCAGCAGTGTTGGCATCCTTTTCTGAGGTTTCAGGGTGGACTTGGTGACCTCCAAGTGGTCGAATTGAGATTTCCAAGTGGCGAGCATTTTTTTCCCATAGACTTTAATGGGATTCGATATTCGGTCGAATAGTCGAATTTCGCGGTCTATTCTAATCGAATTTCGAACTTTCGAATATTTCACTACTCGCTCATCTCTAATTACCATGTGTGGTAAAGTGTACGGTCCGAGAAGGGGTGTATATCCCACCCAGATTCCTCAACTGGGTGAGGTAAATAAAATCCAGGAAGATAGTATGGCTTCAACAAGGCATAGTTGCTGGAGCTATTGTTGTTAAAGTTCAAGCTGGATTTTATTTGGATTGGGAAGGTAGGTTTGGTAGTGGAATCTCCCCAATCCACCTCCATTCCAGGGCATGTTTTTCTCCTAGCCTGAGGAGCTCGCAGGTGAGGCCAGCTGGTACTGTGACGCCCACCCAGGCCGAGGGTACTTCTGGTAAGGGGTCGGGGCCGTCTCATGGACACTCTAAAAAGGGGACAGGGTATTTGGGAATAGTTTGTGACGCCAGTCAAGGTGTTTGGCCTAGATAGGACCGAGCGCTGACAGAGGCCCTTGGGAGATAGATGTTGTGGGTCAGCGCTGATGTTAAACCCCCCTTGACTAGGGCTGACTCCCAGGGTTAGAGATTGTGGGGTGATCACTTGCCTTTGCCTTGGAGACTTGTGTGATAGAGGGGAGGCACATCGGCAGCAGAAAGGATGACTCAGAGACAGCAGGGAAAACTGGAACATTCAGGTCACCGGTCGCTTTGGCCTCCTGCACTGTCAATCTGCTTGGTCACTGGTTCCTTCAGGCACTCTCCTAACAGCCCTCTGAAGACTTTCTTCTTCAGTCTCCTCACACAGACTCCCTGTGTGGACTGCTTCTGCTGGAGACTACCAGCTCACTCTCCTTCTGCAGACTCTCTCCTGCAGGCTGTTATCTCTCCTGCTGCAGACTGTCTGCTTCTCCTCTGCTGAGCTCCTAACCTCCTCCCACTTCCTCTCCCCAGGTTCTGGGGTTGCCTAGGCGACCGGCTTCCTGGTTTTTATTAACACTATATGCACAGAAACACATACATGCTGTAGCAACCGACCACCACGCAGGGTGGAGGGCGCTACACCACCCCTTACTAAATCATGTCCGTCCCCGGACGGCTTACACATGTTGCAATTGGGAAATACAATAATTTTTATTTTTGGGCCCGGTCCCTACAAAGTTGCGGAAATAAGCTCCTGCGGAGAGGCGGCGTAGCTGTCCTTGCTGCTTCACTTTATGCCGTTGTTCCTGGGTCCTAGAGACTCCCAGGGAACTTATCCTGGACCTAAAGTCCCTTCTGGCTGGTAGGTGTCCACGGGTTCTGTGGGAGCTGCTGACATAGCACACTACCCTAACCCTCTACGGTCACTGTGACCCCGGGAATCTATGGTTGGGGCTACCCGTCATGGAGGCCAGGTAGTTGACTCAGTTCGCCTCTGTCCATGGAAGTTGCAGAGACCTGGGGACTGATACCCCGTCCACAGCTGGTCCCAGTGCGAACGTTCGCGGTTCGTCACCGGCAACCCTCCTTCTACGCCCCCATGCCAGGATGTCTTTCCCTAAGGAAGACCGGTATTCAATTGTAATCAGATGGGACGCGACTGCTCCCCCTTACTAAATAGGAGCAGTTTGCGTAAAATGAAAGAGCATAAGGTAACACATTATACTAAGGGTACAATACATAAGCACATTTTTCATCGTTATTTAAACATCCTAACTGTCAATACAGTGAGTGGGTAACAGCCAACCACCTAACTAAGCTCGTCCCTGGGCACAGTGCAGGGCACACAGACCATATCACGTTGCTGTGCCAGCTGTTTTAACAAGAAGTTTTGGCCGGCAGGGTAACGAATCCGACCGCCATGTTGCAGATGTTGTGGGTAATGGGTGGAGTCTTTTGCAATTCTCTGTGGCCTGAGGAGCAGGCCACGGGCTCCAAGAATCAGAACAGTTGCTGACAGTTCACTTTGTCAAGCGTTCAGTCCTTTTAACGGTTTCAAAACACAAAGAATCCTTTAAATACGGCATACAAATATGAACACATTTTAACATAAATACAATTATAGCAGATATGTACGCACTAAATTAACTGGTTAAGTTCCTATTAATTACTCTGGTAACGAGCTGGGGTCTGACCTTGAGTACTACGCTGAGATCTGCGTAAAGTGGGAAGGGCAGGAAGTACTCTCCTACTCCTTGGGCTCACTGTTGGCATGGGAGGCCTACTGTTGGCAGAGTGTGGACTCTCTTGATCTTGGACCTGCGATTGTTCGCCATCCTGTATGAGTGAGTCTTCTTCCTGTGACGGCTCTAGTGTCTCCGACAGGGATAGTTGCTGGAATTGCATAACCGGGACAACAATGGCATTGTTCACTTGTAACCAATCACTAGGAAAATCGCCTAAGACAGTCCGGATTCCTCTATCAACCTCTGCTTCCTGAGGGACTTCTCGGCCTTTGATTTCTTCAGCCAGCTGACTGGGACAGATTTTCAGGTTGTCTCTGGACACCGTAGCACAAGTCTTCCCGCTGTCTTTAGAGATTAGACAACTTTTACTATTGTCATGATGGGATGGTAGGACTACATATGGTTGAGCTTCCCACTGATTGTCCAATTTATGGGATCGTCTTTTCTTCTTCAGGACTTGGTTGCCTGGTGACAAAGGAGCAGCAATCGCCTTTTTATTGAAGTGCTTCTCTTGTCTCTGTCGGGCTTGCTCAAGGCTTCGCTCCACACACTGCTGGACTTTCTGATATTGCAACTGTCTAGTAGTTATCCAATCACTGTCTGACTGGTCAAGCCAATCTCAATCTCTTGGTCAATCGGCAGTTTCCCTGGACGCACACGCATCAAGTACGCTGGAGAATATCCCATTGATCTTGTGGGAATATGGTTGTACATCTCCACCAAGTCTAGTAGCTTTTCCGGCCATCGATTTCTTTCTTCTAGAGGTAAGGTTTGTAGCAAGTTGATGACCAGGTGATTCATCTTTTCGCATAATCCATTGCCTTGCGGGTGGTAGGGTGTAGTCCGGATCTTCTTACACCCATATAGCGAGCAGAACTCTTGGAACACTTCATCTTCAAAAGCTGGACCTCTATCCGTCAGAACTTGGTCCGGATATCCATGGGGTCTACAGAAGTATTCCTGGAACGCCTTTGCAGCTGTTCTCACTGTCTGGTCTCTCACTGGAACGACCACTAGGAAACGGGAGTAATGATCCACCATAGTCAAGGCATATGTGTACCCGGATCGACTTGGTATCAGCTGAACATGATCCAACACCACTATTTCCAGAGGTTGTTTCGTTACAATCGGCTGCAAGGGGGCCTTCTGATTGGCAGGATTCTTCCTCCTCAGATTGCATGGGCCACACTCTCTGCACCACTGTTCAATGGACTGTCTCATACCCGTCCAATAGAAACGATCACGGATCACAACCTCCAACTTCTTCCAACCGAAGTGGCCTGCTTGGTTATGGTACGCATCGAGGATCATAGGCACATCTTGTCTTGGGACCACAATCTGCCATACCAGCTCATGGGTGCATGGGTTGATGGCTCGACGGACCAGCTTGTTCTCGAAGAGGAAGAGCTTCTTCCGTTCCTTCCACAGCTGCTGAGCCTCCGCTGGTGCGTCTGGGGCTAGAGATGATCCTTCTATCACAAGAAGATCTTTAATCATACAGATGATCTGATCACCACATTGCGTTTCAGCCCAATCATGGTGAGGTAAGGGGTTCAGGGAATCTTCTCGAGCTAAACTCTTCCCTCTGGTAGCAGTGGAACACTGGAACACGCCTCTATTGTAAAACGCTGGCATCTCAATCTCCTCCAGGTCAGTGGATTCTTCTCCTGGTTAAGGGAGATTCGGCATACGGGACAAGGCGTCTGCATTGGTGTTTTGGTTCTGGCTCTGTATTTGATCACGAACTCATAATTGGACAACCGGGCCATCCATCTCTGTTCCAATGCGCCCAGCTTAGCAGAGTCCAGATGAGTCAACGGGTTGTTATCCGTGTAGATGGTAAACTTGGAGGATGCCAAGTAGTGCTTGAACCTCTCGGTTACTGCCCAGACGATCGCCAAGAACTCGAGCTTGAAGGAGCTGTAGTTAGCAGGATTCCTTTCAGTAGGGCGAAGCTTCCTACTTGCATAGGCAATCACTTTCTCCTTCCCTTGCTGTTCTTGCAACAATACGGCTCCCAGCCCGATATTGCTTGCGTCTGTATAGAGGATGAAGGGCCGATCATAGTCTGGATATGCCAAGACCTCTTCTCCCATGAGTGCTTGCTTCAGACTCTGGAACGCTTCATCCAGTCTGTCATTCCACTCCAACGGAGGACTCTTGCCTTTGGTCTTAGTGTGGCCTACCAGGAGGTCTTGCAGGGGCCCGGCCATCTTAGTGAAGTCCTTGATGAATCTTCTATAATAGCCCACTAGTCCCAGGAACTGCTGCACCTCTTTGATGGTGGTGGGCCTCTGCCAGTCTCGGATGACAGTCACCTTATCCGGGTCCGGTGCCACTCCATCGGCACTCACGACGTGACCAAGATATTGTACTTTAGGTTTCAGCAGATGGCATTTAGATGATTTCACCTTTAAGCCAAAGTTGGATAGGGCTTCAAAGACTTCCGCCAGATGTTGCAGGTGCTCTTCATAAGTCCTGGAATAAACAATCACATCGTCCAGGTACAGTAGCACAGTTTCGAAATTTTTGTGGCCAAGACAACTCTCCATCAGTCTCTGGAATGTTCCTGGTGCGTTGCATAATCCAAACGGCATACAGTTGAACTCGCAGAGCCCCATGGGAGTGGTGAAGGCGGTCTTCTCCTTATCGGCCTCTGCAACAGGAACCTGCCAAAACCCACTAGTGAGATCCAAGGTAGAAAAGTATCTAGCAGACTTTAATGCAGCTAAGGACTCTTCTATGCATGGAAGGGGGTACGCATCTTTGTGCGTGATCTGGTTAATTTTCCTATAGTCCACGCACATACGCATGGTGCCGTCTTTCTTTCGGACCAACACCAGTGGGGCTGCCCATGGACTACAGCTGTCCCTAATTACCCCTGCCTGCTTCATCTCAGCTAACATACCTTTGGCACACTGGTAATGGGCAGGAGGTATGGGCCTGTACCTTTCTTTGATTGGCGGATGATCCCCGGTTGGGATATGATGCTGAATACCTTTCACTTGCCCATAATCTAGAGGGTGTTTGCTAAAAATTTGTTTATATTCTTTGGCTACTCGGTACATGCCATCCTTCTGATGCTGGGGAGTGGAGGCAACGCCAACTTGCATACTCTGCCACCAATCCGCCAACGGTGCTGGGGAGCCATTGCCACCCGTCTTCTTTGACGGAACCAAGGGTCCTATGCCCTGAATGTCATTGTTGCTTACAGTCAGCAATTTAGCAACGTGTGCATACCGGGGAAGGCAAACTTCCTCCTCCCCGCAATTCAGGACACGCACTGGGACCCTACCTCTTTTTACATTAACAACGCCCCTAGCAGTCATGACATTTGGCCTGTCAGCTGAGTAGACAGATTCTACCAAGGCTTGGTAATCTTGTCCCCTGATACCCATGGCCGCTCTACACCAAAGGAGTGTCTCACTCCTGGGAGGGAGTATGATGGGGTTGCGATCACTTACCCTTACACTTCCAATCTCCCCTCCTGTCACCTCTCTTTGCTGTTGTTGCACTAGGGCCTTAATTTCCCTACTGAGGGCAGTTTTCTCTTGGCGAGGAGCTGTTATGGCCAGATCCCTCAAAATGGCAAGGACCTCACCCAAACAGTGCTCAATTACATTAGTACCCAAGGTTACCGTAGGGTTGCATTCCCCTTTTTCTACATCTACCACAACTATGCCTTGCAACTGGAGTTTCACTCGCCCCACCTGGATGGCAACCTCTTTGTAGCCCACCTGAGTCAAGGGCTGGCCATTGCTGGCTATCAACGTTAAACCTCCTTCTGGGCGAAGGGTAAACTCACTATCAGTCCAGTACCTTTGGTACAAACTAGAAGGCATGGTGGTTACCTGCGAACCAGTGTCCAGGAGGGCCGTGAGGGGGATACCATCCACCACTATTGCTATCCACGGCCTGCCTCCTACATATTTATTGCTCCAGTCTTTTGGTGGACCTGATTGTCTTACTCCCGGGGATTGGTCCACCTCCCCGGGGCCCGCCCGTTTAAAGGACACTCCCTTTCCACATGACCAACCTTGCTGCATCTCCGGCAGATGGGACGTCCGGTGGAGTCAAACTGATCGGAGGGTCTCCGGCCAGAACGGGGTAATCGTCGTGGGGGCATCATCCTCCGTGGCTGGTGCTAGGGAAGGTCATCCGGACTGGAAGACAGCTGTATCTCTTCCGTCGCAGGACCTATTTGGAGAAGCTGAACAGTTTTGCACAAAGCAGCAACACTTTTGGTGAGTTCCTGCACCTATAGTCGCAGATCTGCGGAGGGGTCCTCAATTTTATTTTGAGCGTATGGAGCCAGCTGGACTGGTGGGGAGGACACCGCCCCCTGGTGACACACAGTAGCTGGTGACTTTGTCAGCTCGCTGTAAGCATAAGTGCATTCTCGTAGCACATGGATGGACTGGTCCTTGAACTGAGCAAAGTCCATATCCGGATTTTGCAGAGCCATCATTCGTAATTGGGCTTTACTGGATCCTGACAACAAACCCTCCACAAACTGTTCCTTCAGCATCTTGTCTTCATTTTGGACAGTATCCGGATCTATCTGTTTTACTGCCCGCAGCGCCTCTTGCAAGTTAAGAGCATAGTCTCTCACCGTGTCTTGGGCTCTCTGCCGACACCCGAAGAATTGCATTTTGACCTCTGAGGCTGTCCGGGTTTCAAACGCACTTTTCAGCTTGGCAAAGATATCTTTGACGGTCTTCTTATCGGTGGCCGGCCAGGATTTGACTTCCCTCTGGGTCGCACCTCTGAGCTGACTTATAAAGATGTTGACTTTCTGCTCCTCAGCCATGGGGTACAAGTCGAAAATGCTGGTAAGCTTTTCTTTAAAGTCACTCAATGTCATTGGCTCACCATTGTATTGTGGTAGCCATTTTGCGCCTGGGATGTACGGCATGGTTAGCGGCAGGATCGGGGCTGCAGCCGCTGCGTCGGTCTCAGCGGCTGCAGCCCTACCTAGCGCGCTACCACCCCCTGCAAACACTTGATCGACCGGCAGGGTGAGCAGGCCTCGCTCCACCCCCTCCGAACACTCATTCGACCACGCAGTAGGCCGCAAAATGGCGGACAGCGTTCTTCTGTTCCTGCGCGGTGCAGGCATCGAGATCCTGTTCGTGACGCCAGAAGAGGAGCCGTGTGACGCCCACCCAGGCCAAGGGTACTTCTGGTAAGGAGTCGGGGCCATCTCATGGACACTCTAAAAAGGGGAAAGGGTATTTGGGAATAGTTTGTGACGCCAGTCAAGGTGTTCGGCCTAGATAGGACCGAGCGCTGACAGAGGCCCCTGGGAGATAGATGTTGTGGGTCAGCGCTGATGTTAAACCCCTCTTGACTAGGGCTGACTCCCAGGGTTAGAGATTGTGGGGTGATCACTTGCCTTTGCCTTGGAGACTTGTGTGATAGAGGGGAGGCACATCGGCGGCAGAAAGGATGGCTCAGAGACAGCAGGGAAAACTGGAACATTCAGGTCACCGGTCGCTTTGGCCTCCTGCACTGTCAATCTGCTTGGTCACTGGTTCCTTCAGGCACTCTCCTAACAGCCCTCTGAAGACTTTCTTCTTCAGTCTCCTCACACAGACTCCCTGTGTGGACTGCTTCTGCTGGAGACTACCAGCTCACTCTCCTTCTGCAGACTCTCTCCTGCAGGCTGTTATCTCTCCTGCTGCAGACTGTCTGCTTCTCCTCTGCTGAGCTCCTAACCTCCTCCCACTTCCTCTCCCCAGGTTCTGGGGTTGCCTAGGCGACCGGCTTCCTGTTTTTTATTAACACTATATGCACAGAAACAAATACATGCTGTAGCAACCAACCACCACGCAGGGTGGAGGGCACTACAGTACCGTTATGGGGAAATAAAGCACTTCACAGGATGTCAGTCTGAGGGTTGAGCCTGGAAAGCCTAGAAAGCTGGCTGTCTTGCTGGCTAGTGAAGCCTGATGTGTGACCTGCGCTCAGTTAGGTGCGAGAAATAACTCTGTTAGTTAGAGCCCAGATGGGCAGGAGTTTATTTTGTCGTTTTTATATTTTGTGGTGCTGTAGCCTCACTTTACCCAGTGAGTTATAACTGGGAAGGAATCACCTGTACTTGCTGAAGTGCACAAAAATAAAGCACAGTTTTGGACTTTAAAGAGGCTCTGTCACAAGGATCAACCCTATTAAACCAGGCATATTCGCTGGTAGAACTCCTCATGCTGATTAAAACTGTACCTTTCTTTTGTCTGTATGATAAATAGCTGCAGAGAAACCAGTGTTTTTATTCATATGCAAATGAGGAATTGGAGCACTCAGAGGCTGGGCTGAATATTCTGAGCACTGCTCTGTAACTCCCCCTGTGCTCTGCACACACCCCCTCCCATTGACTGACAGGGCTAGTCAGCAGGCTGAGGGCAGAGCTGTGTCCAGGAGCTGTGTGCTAGCAAGAAAATATCACATACACTATAGCTGCACCACACTGATAACTGCTCAGAAAGGTAATACACATACTACTACTTTATTCACAGGCACAATATATGATTAGATAGACACCAATTGCTACTGTTGCCTTGTAAGCATGAAAACACCATAAACCATTACAAGTTAATGTAATAGCTTAGTGGTTTAGTGGCCTGCTTTGAATCTAGAGAACCTAGGCTCAAATCCCAGAAGAAGTACACACTTTCTTTTTTATTCAAAACCATATTATCTAAAACCTATTACTGGTTTATTCACAGACACAATATATAATTATAAAGAAACCAGTCATATTTATTAGCTTCCTAAATATAATAAAGACAAAGACTTTTCTTATGGGATAAATGTGGAAGAAAAAAAACATGTTGTCTTTCTTGAGATCTGGGATCTCTACATGACACTCGTGTGTCATACCAAACGGATCCGTCCCCATTGACTTACAGTCAAGTGAGGACGGATCCGGATGCCTGTGGCCATTCAAGCGCAGGGGATCCGAGCAGTACAGTGCTCGTTACGAGCATGTTCGCTCAACTCTAGCTGCCACCAATGATTCCCAGTCCTTCCAGTACTCGTCATGAACCCATCCAATCACTCCTTCATCTGCCTGGTTCACCTTTTCAACATTGCACCTGAGCTCATAACCTATAGAACACTGTGGCAACTGCTTATCTGCATCAGGTTCGTGTAGTAAACCCTGTACATTTTCCACAATGGGTTCCCTCAGCTCTGTGCTACCAACATTATCAATCAGCAAATCCAAATCACATACATTTTTACCCACAGGGAGAGCTTCTTCCCCGATCACAACCTGCAAAGTAAAGGGGTTGTCGTCATCATCATTACATATTTCACATGACCCAACATTTTCATTATGCATTTCAAATAACTTCACATGTTCATTCTGCACCATTGTGTTCAGTTTGCATCTCCCTTACACCTTAATTTAAAGGTTTTGTCACTTGCTGCAGAAGTGTCTCCTTTTCCCCACAACTCCCAGAACAAGGGGAAATCGGGGCTCGACATTACATCATGCATGAGCCTATTTGCAGCACCAAGTTCATAAGTCCCAATTCCTACTGGAGTCTCACACTCAGCAAGAGCCACAGGATACTTCTTGCTATCCCCATGAATGTTCATCACATTCTCGTGTTTGTCCAACACATAGTCCCCAGCCACCAAGCTGGCATGTACCAGGCTCACCTGGCTCCTTGCATCCAACATTGCTTGGACTGGACTGCTATCCACCACAATGTCACACATTTGTATTGCAGTCTATAGTCCAAGTGTCTTAACACCTGCCGGCTCGGCAGGTAGGGACTGCCGCCAGCTCACACTACAGTTCACAGCTTTTGAGGTAGTAGGGCACTGGTCAGCAGCATGCCCAACCTCCAGAGCCTTGCTCAGTATCACATTGTTTCACAAGCAAAGACAGAATGATGTTACCACTTGACGTCACGGTATCGCCACACCCGGGAGATGAGGGTACTGGTGCTCCAGGGACATCTCCACCAAGGTCCTCCTCCTTCTCCTGGATCTTGGGATCACAAATCTTCTGACACACAGGGGTTTTAACGTCCAAATGGTGCTTTATTTTCGATCTCAGCACCAACACACATGAAAACATTCAAATAAACCTAATACACGTGATGTCTCTATCTCACCTATAGAGTGCTGTTTACACACTTCCTCAGCCATATGTTCCAGCAGCCTCCTGATTGTGACCTCACCAGCACCTTGGGGTGGGGGGTGGGGGTCCAGTAGTCCTCTTGTCTCTGACCATGCGACCCTCTATCCGTAGGCGTCACTGGGCCCCCCAAACTTCAGAATTGGCTGAGACCACACAAAGCCTCTGCGGGCTCCAACCTCTCAGCCTTTCTCAGCCTTTCTCTTCCTCACTTTCATGCACAGAGGGTCGTTTTATCCCTCCTTGATTACAACAGCAGGTCTCACCTGCAATCTCCTCAGCTAACCGCAATACCTGTACTGGAAGAGTGTGGACTGGAATATCCCACTTCCAAACCTTTCCCCCAGTCCAAATAAAATCCAGCCCAGAACAAGATCCAGACAAAACTGTCTCAGCAAACTACACTTTGCTGAAACCAGTGCAGCTTTCTGAATTTCAGTTCTCACCCAGCTGAAGTATCTGGGTGGGATATACACGCTTTCCAGCACTTATACTGTACATATTACCACAGTGAATATGGGGAAAATCTAATCAGTAACTGGCATCTATTTGCATTTATACACTTGCAAAGGTGCAAAGGTGCATGATATAATCTGTAGTGAATGTCATTTTCTTATCAGAGGCTGAAATTGAGAGTTTCCACTCTCTTCTTATTGTAGCTGGGTCATGTGACCAACTCCCTGACCTCCAACTGACCCAGGACAGCAAGCCAGTCACTTCTCTATTCATTTCGTTGAGACTGAAAGTGGGGTTCCCATGGCAATGCATAGAAAATTAGACTTCCTGTCCACACAGGGCCGTTTTAAGACATTGGTGGGCCCAGTGCAAAGATCAAGAGTGGGCCCCCCCCCCCTTTCGGGTAAACTTTACAGATTGCAAAATGGCTAACTTTTTTTTCTTAACAAGTCGCATCATTGTGTTTATTATCTCTGTACAGTGACATCGCTGTGTGTATTATCCCTGTACGGTAACATCTCTGTGTTTATTATCTCTGTACAGTGACATCGCTGTGTGTATTATCCCTGTACGGTGACATCACTGTGTTTATTAACCCTGTACAGTGACATCGCTGTGTGTATTATCCCACTGCAGGAAGAGGTAAGTGGTCTGTGTTTGTGTGTTTGTTTTCTATTTTTCAGGGTCGTGAACGCAGAGGACTACGGATTCGGATTCGGTGGACTACGTCGGACCAGCTTTTTTTTTTTTTTTTTCATAAAATGGTCAAACAGGGGTCTGGGGGAGTGTTTATTTCAATAAAATGTTTTATACTTGTGTGTGTGTATTTTTTTTTCCAATACTACAGTTTTAGTAATTACGGCTATCTACAGACGGCTCTGATTACTAATACTGGGCTTAGTGCTTGCCGGAATGGCAGGCCAGCACTAACCCCAACATCTATTACCTCGGCACCCACCGCCACCAGGGGTGCCGAGAAGAGCCGGGTACCCGCAGGACCGGACCTTCTAAATTGAGGGTCTGGCTCTGGGGCAGCTGCAGGCTGGTACCATTAGGCTGGGAAGGGCCAATAACCGTGTCCCTTCCCACCCTGGTAGTGCCAGGCTGCCGTTGCTGGTTGTATCTGGCTGGAAAAGGAAAAAAGGGGGGGACCTTTTAAATAAAAATAATTAAAATAATTTTTTAAAAGCTAGTCCGACGTAGTCCACCGAATCCGACGTAGTCCTCTGCATTCACGACCCTGAAAAATAGAAAACAAACACACAAACACAGACCACTTACCTCTTCCTGCACTGGGATAATACACACAGCAATGTCACTGTACAGGGATAATAAACACAGTGATGTCACTGTACAGGGATAATAAACACAGTGATGTCACCGTACAGGGATAATAAACACATTGATGTCACCGTACAGAGATAATACACACAGCGATGTCACAGTACAGGGATAATACACACAGCGATGTCACTGTACAGGGATAATAAACACAGTGATGTCACAGTACAGAGATAATAAACACAGCGATGTCAGTGTACAGGGATAATAAACACAGTGATGTCACCGTACAGAGATAATAAACACAGTGATGTCACAGTACAGAGATAATAAACACCAGTGATGTCACAGTACAGGGACAATAAACACAGTGATGTCACTGTACAGGGATAATAAACACAGTGATGTCACCGTACAGAGATAATAAACACAGTGATGTCACAGTACAGGGATCGGCGTCTCGTGGCCCAATCAGACCTCAGATCAGCGTCTCGTGCCCCCATCAGACCTCAGGTCGGCATATCGTGCCCCCATTCAGACCTCGGGTCAGCGTCTTGAGCCCCCATCAGACCTCAAATAGCGTCTTTGTGCCCCCATCAGACCTCAGGTCAGCTTAATGTGCCCCATCAGACCTCAGGTCAGCTTAATGTGCCCCCATCAGACCTCAGATCAGCTTAATGTGCCCCATCAGACCTCAGGTCAGCTTAATGTGCTCCATCAGACCTCAGGTCAGCTTAATGTGCCCCCATCAGACCTCAGATTGGCTTAATGTGCCCCATCAGACCTCAAGTCAGCTTAATGTGCCCCATCAGACCTCAGGTCAGCTTAATGTGCCCCATCAGACCTCAGGTCAGCTCTTGTGCCCCCATCAGACATCAGATCAGGGTCTTGTGCCCCATCAGACCTCAGGTCAGCTTAATGTGCCCCATCAGACCTCAGGTCTGCTCTTGTGTCCCCATCAGACATCAGATCAGGGTCTTGTGCCCCATCAGACCTCAGGTCAGCTTAATATGCCCCATCAGACCTCAGGTCAGCTTAATGTGCCCCATCAGACCTCAGGTCAGCTCTTGTGCCCCCAATCAGACATCAGATCAGGGTCTTGTGCCCCATCAGACCTCAGGTCAGCTTAATGTGCCCCATCAGACCTCAGGTCAGCTCTTGTGCCCCCATCCATCAGACCTCAGGTCAGCCATTTCTGCCCCCATCAGACCTCAGGTCAGCCAAACCACACCCCCCCCCCCCAGCGACCCCCCCCCCCCCCCGGGGGCCCCAGCCACAAAAAATACTTACAAAAAACTGCTCCGGTCTTCTTCTCCTTCTCCTGCGCGCGCCTTCTTCTCCTGCAGTGTGTGATCCCGCGAGACCTGTGACCCAGTGCTGGATCTCGCGGGATCACACAGCCAGCCCAGGAGGAAGCGTGCAGCCAGGAGTCGGAGACCGACGCCAGCGGCAGGGTAAGAATCATTAACCCCCCCCGTGTCCTAGAGTCCGGGCCCCATAGGGCAGTACCAGTTGTACTGCCCTATCGGCGGCCCATACCGGTCGGTTGTAAGGGGGCCCCCCCCCCCACATGACCTATTGGTGGGCCGGGTGCAGATGCACCATATGCCCTATGAATAAAGCGGCCCTGTGTCCACACATAAGGTGCTGTGTGAGTTGGTGGGTCTAATTCCTAGTCACATGACACAGATAAGAAACTTCAGGATGATATAACTCAAAAATTCAGCTACTGGTAAGAAAATGACATTCACTACAGATTACATCATGTACATTTCTACCAGGACATGGAATAAAATTTTTTGCGGGAGTTCTTCTTTAAGGGCTCATGCACACGGCCGCTGCCCAGCCATGGCCGTAATACGGCCCGCATACAGCGGGTACGCAATACACGGCCACTGGGTCCGCAATCTGGGAGATGTGGTGTGGTGCAGAACAGAAGCACGGATCGGAAGCCCACAGAAGCACTACGGAGTGCTTCCGTGGTGTTTCTGTCCGTGCCTCCGCACCGCAAAAAAATAGAACATGATCTCGATCCGTCCCGGCCACCGCACGGATGTTGCCCATGCATTGGGGACCGCAAACTGCGGTCCCCAATGCACGGAATAGCCACATGCATGAGCCCTCACCAAGAGAAAGCTATCAATTACTGACAATAGCAGCATAGGCCATCGTGAGCTCCGATCCAAGAGAGATTTAAATGTATAAAAAGACACATTTTATGGAATCTTTTCCTATAATAATTAGTATCAATCTGCTCAGTTTCTTCTGCTGTATAATATGATGTCTGCAGACTGTACTGTAAATATATCAGCTTCTTCGTGTTTATTCTATCTATTTACTTTTTACATTTTCTTTTTTTTTACTCTGATGAAACTTTTCTTCCTGATTGTATTAAATGTAGTTTTTAAAGCTAGCATGGGAAGGTATGGAAGATACATCTGGTTATGTCTACTGCTTATTTAGAATTATGAACCAGGCAGATGTTCAGTAAGCCTAAAAACTTTAGTGTTTGACTGAGAAGCTGTAATTACTTACACTGCTCGCTGTATCATTGACGTATGTTATATTTGTTATTCCCTTTCTGGACCTCTATGGGCTCATACTACAATATCGGGTCCCATGTTTATGCAAAACCACACACGGCCTGACACGGGAAAAAACGTCCTCTTCCTGGAATGCAGCAATGACGTCACTCATGGCTAATTTAAAACCCCAAATCTTCCCTTTTCCTAGAAGGCTAAGATAACATGTCTGTTTTTACTGCTAGAATGGCTGAACTGAAGAGCAGAGTGAATTGTAACTATATACATGAATGCTTATATATTGTTAATTATTTAATACATATATTTCACTTAGTTTTTTTTTTTACTTTTGTATCTGGAACATGAAATAACATGATGAATAGGCAATGGAAATTAATATAATCTTCATTCATAAATGCTGTTTTATGAATTAGAAGTGGAGAATATTGAAACATTGTAGTTAGAGATGAGCGAGCATACTCGTCCGAGCTTGGTGCTCGTTCGAGTATTACGGTACTTGTAAGTGCTCGCTGCTCGGACGAGTATCTCGCCATGCTCGAGGAAATGGCAACTTCCGCATTGTGCATTTTTGGCGCCTATAAACTCAGCCAATCACAAGCCAGGAGACTCTGCGGTACACCCAGCATCACATGGGGCCCTTACATGTCGATAGCAGGGGTTGGCTGGCCTGATCAGGTGACCCTGGAATATATTAGTGACTGCCCGCGGTGCTCGGCTCAGATGCTGTCTGGATGTCGTTAGGGATAGAGCTGCTGCGTTTCAGGGAGAGTGTTAGGGCCTGCATTTAGTTCTTTGTTAGGCAGGAGTGATCTCCCAAGAACCCAACAGCCCTTCTAAGGGCTACAAGACATTTTTTTTTTGTCTCCTGGCTTGGCTGGCTGGCACTAGTAGTGCAGCTATCGCCATATATAACCCTTTTTTTTTAATTGTTATATCTCAGTGATACAAATCCATTTCACACAGCTGTGTGGAACCATTCTGTGTGTCACAGTTCAGCTGTCCACTCACTACAATCGGTATTTTCTGTCCAGGTGACACTTTCTGTACGTCACTTAATCCAACAAGGTCTTTTGGTCTCACATATATAGCTTGATCAAAAAAATCTCTGTGCGACATTTGTCTGGGTTGCAGACAAAATAGACACCGTCAGCAGGGTGTGAGTTAGGTCTACGATAGTTTCTGCACGTCACGTTAAAAAAAAAACAAAACTAAAAAAAAGTATAAAAAAAAATATATAAAAAAAATAGTTTCTTTGTTGTTTTAGCTCAGTGACACAAATCCATTTCACACAGCTGCGTGGAACCATTCTGTGTGTCACAGTTCAGCTGTCCACTCACTACAATCGGTATTTTCTGTCCAGGTGACACTTTCTGTACGTCACTTAATCCAACAAGGTCTTTTGCTCTCACGTATATAGCTTGATCACAAAAATCTCTGTGCAACATTTGTCTGGGTCGCAGTCAAAATAGCCACCGTCAGCAGGGTGTGAGTTAGGTCTACGATAGTTTCTGCACGTCACGTTAAAAAAAAAAACAAAACTAAAAAAAAGTATAAAAAAAAATATATAAAAAAAATAGTTTCTTTGTTGTTTTAGTTCAGTGATACAAATCCATTTCACACAGCTGCGTGGAACCATTCTGTGTGTCACAGTTCAGCTGTCCACTCACTACAATCCGTATTTTCTGTCCAGTTGACACTTTCTGTACGTCACTTAATTAAACCAGACTGAACAAGTTTGTGGGTTTCAGTACAGCAGGCCCATTTATTTTATTTTTTTTATATAATACACTTATATACAGAAAATGTTGAACCCCAGGGCTAAGGGTCGAGGACAAGGGCGTGGGCATTCAATTACTGAAGGGGCAGAGGCCGTGGTCCTGGGCAGGGTGAGACAGTACCTGCTGATGAGGGAGCAGGGGAACGCCGCAGAGCTACACTCCCTAGCTTCATGTCTCAACTTACAGGTACACGTGGTAGAGGACTGTTGAAACCACAACAGTGCGAACAGGTGATGTCGTGGATTGCGGACAATGCTTCAACTAATTTGTTCACCAGTCAGTCTTCCACGCAGTCCACCCACGTTACCCAAAGGAGCACTCCTCTGGCTCCTTCACCTCAACCTCCTTCCCCCCAGTCTGCCCCCTCCAAGGAAAATTTGGAATGCGATCTGGCATACTCTCAGGAACTGTTTTCTGGACCCTTCCCAGAGTCACAAACCACTTCTCAGGTTGCTGCTAACCTCGTTCCCGATGCCCAAGTTTTCCAACTGTCGCAGTCTGTGGGTGATGATGATCATGATGATGACAATGTTGACTTAGTGGAAGAAGTTTGTAAAGAGGTGTTGGACGATGAGGAGACACGGTTGTCAGACAGTGGTGAAGTTGTTGTCAGGGCAGGAAGTCCAAGGGGGGAGCAGACTGAGGGGGAGCAGACTGAGGAATCGGAGGATGACGAGGTGACTGACCCAAGCTGGGTTAATAAGCCGAGTTAAGACAGTGCTTCTGAGGTGGAGGCGAGTGCTGCACCAGAACAGGTTGGAAGAGGCAGTGGTGTGGCCAGAGGGAGAAGCAGGGCCAGAGCTGGTGCATCAGCAGCAACTGTTTCACGTAGTGAAGCTCCCGTGGCGAGGCCTAGATGTTCGCAAGTCTGGAGGTTCTTTAACCCCTTAATGACCGGGCCATTTTGCACCTTTGTGACCAGACTGATTTTTGCTAATCTGACATGTGTCAGTTTATGTGGTAATAACTTTGGAACGCTTTTACTTATCCAGGCCATTCTGAGATTGTTTTCTCGTCACATATTGTGCTTCACGACAGTAGTAAATTTGTGGCAAAATATTTCATTTTTATTTATAAAAAAAATAGCAAATTTACAAAACATTTGGAAAAATTAGCAAATTTCCAAATTTCAATTTCTCTACTTTCAAAATAAATAGTAATACCTCCAAAAATAGTTATTATTTTACATTCGGTATCACAGTAATTATTGGGCGCTAAAAGAAAACAAAAAAAATTTTATTAAAAATACATTTTAGTAAAATAGGGTAGATCAATATGCCTTAAATACAAGTGGTAAATAATAAATATTGACTCCAGCTGTTCTATATAAGTAATGCTGATGCACAATATCCACTTAAAAACGGCCTGAAGTCACCAGATCCCTGTCTGAGGCAGCTACAATATCCCAATATCAGGGTGGGGGCTATGACCTCTCTTTGCCACCCCCCTATTTCAGACAAGGATTAATAAACAGTGCCTCTGTCTGTGTGGCTTTTGGGGCTACAGGGAAGTTAGCTCAACGCGTTTCTGGGCAAATATAATAAGCCCTCATCAGGAGCTACTAAGACCCTAATAATACGCCACATACAATGTGTAAAGACAGACAAACATAGAACACAGCGCGCTCGCCACCTCTCTCTGTGGCGGCGCCTCCGGCACTAGTGCGGCCGTAGCGCGGCCGCCGAACATCCCAGTACAAAAGGATGTTGCTCCACCCCCAAGTGCCGACGTCACACCAATCAGCTGTCTGCACTGCCCAACTAGACTGAGCAATCACCAGTAGATGCTCCACGGGGCAAACAA
The DNA here is from genome assembly GCA_900303285.1 of Rhinella marina. Taxonomy (NCBI): domain Eukaryota; kingdom Metazoa; phylum Chordata; class Amphibia; order Anura; family Bufonidae; genus Rhinella; species Rhinella marina. The sequence continues at coordinate 4,381 of ONZH01026067.1, read as the reverse complement.
ACGCTGACTCACTGTTAGGTTGAGCGGCATCCACGTCACCAACGGACGTCTATGTCACAATTATTTATATTAGTGGGACCAATCGGCGGCCATATGTTGCACCGCAAGATGAAGTTAACAAGAAGATGTAAATATAGGTCGGGCACATAGATGAAAGTAGCAATAAGATATCCTTCAGGTACAGTATGCCAGCCATAGGCACAGCAACTATAAAATAAATGATGATGATATGATAAGTCACATCATACACAATAACACCCAAATATTTCTTAAGGTGCAAAGGTTCTGATATTAAATCAATTGTACACTAGACATTGATGGAGAACTATCCAGCAATAACAATAACGTCTGGATAGTAGTGAGGGATTGTGCAGGGTGTAAATGTACTACATAAGGGGATGAACTCCCCATCTTCCAACCAGTACCAACCCAAATTGGGTATACCCTGAATACTATCCCCAGATATTCCATGCATGCCTAATCACCAGTAATTAATAAAATGACAAACTGCAGCAAGTGGAGGTACTGCGGTACCACGAAATGACACATGAAATACACTGACTTCAACTAGTATATAACTTGGGGACCCTCTCTAGGCACCTATATAAAACAAGTATATGAAATATGGTCATTCAGGCCGTCCGGGCGCACTGTTCCCATCCGAAATATCCATTGCGCCTCTTTTTGCAAGAGTCGCCTATCCAGATCTCCACCTCTCGGGGACGGTCTAATGACCTCAATACCTTGGAATTGCAAAGTGGTACTATCAGATGCATGTGAGTCAGTCATGTGGCGAGCGATCGGGGTATCAGCACCCTTACGAATATCTCCCAGGTGTTCCCCGATGCGTCTCCTAAATTCTCTGATGGTCTTGCCCACATACTGAATACCACATGCACACGTCGCCAGATACACCAGGCCCATCGTTTTGCAATTAATGAACGCTCTAATTTCATACGAGCGACCTGTACTGGTACTGGTGAAGATGTTGCCCTTCTTAATGGATTTGCACGCGATGCAGTTCCCGCATTTAAATGTCCCCTTGGGTGGGTTAGATAGCCACTGAGGAGAACGAGGCATGGATTGATGGAAACTGTGCACCAGGCGATCTCTGATGTTACGGCCACGGCGGTATGTGATAGATGGTCTGTCACCCACAAGATGCCCCACATCTGGATCCGCCCTCAGGATACCCCAGAATTCCGAGAGTATGTCCTTAATCATCCCATGGGCTACATCACAGTTCCCAATGATTCTAATCATACCGGGCTCATCCTCCCGTTGCCTCGGATTCAAAAGTGGTGTTCTGTCACAGCCTAAGGCATGATGGTAAGCCTGTTTCAACACTCCAGCCGGGTAACCCCACCGCTTGAATCTTTGCTGCAATTCATTTGCTGCCATTCTAAAATCCCTCAGGCCTGAGCAGTTGCGTCTTAAGCGCAAATACTGGCCCTTTGGGATACCCCTTTTGAGCGGCGGAGGATGGTAACTATCCCAGCTGAGGAGGCTGTTTGTAGCCGTTGTTTTCCTATACAACCGAGTGCCTAAGGTCCCATCCATGTTCTTAAAAATAGTCAAGTCCAAAAAGGTGATGCTTAATGGGTGTATTTCACTTGTAAAATACAACCCCCATTCATTGTGATTCAATTTATCCACAAATGTCACAAAGGAATTCTCATCCCCCTGCCACAAGATAAGAACATCGTCGATAAATCTAAGCCAGATAATAATCGACGATGTCCATTCTGCCAGTCTCTCCTCAGCCATTATCTCCCGTTCCCATCTCCCCAGATAGAGGTTGGCAAATGTAGGGGCACAGGGGCTTCCCATGGCGACTCCCCTCAACTGGTGATAATATTTGTTATTAAACAGGAATGTGTTATGTTCCAAAATAAATCTCACCAGTTGAAGGACAAAGTCGCCATGCCCGCGCAAATGGGTCCCCCGCTCTTGTAGGTATAAATCCACCACTGCACAGCCCTTATCATGAGGGATAGAACTGTAAAGTGCCTCCACATCCAAACTGGCCAGCATTACATCAGAGCCAACCTGAATGCCCTCAATACTTTTGATGACATCCATTGAGTCGCGTACGTACGAGGGCAAAGCTGTAACAAAGGGCCGCAAGATCTGATCCACATAAGTGCTGATAGGATGTGTTAAGCTATCCGTACCTGACACAATTGGTCTACCTTTAAGTGGATGCAGGCCCTTGTGTATTTTGGGTAGACAATAAAAACATGCTGCCAGTGGATGTGGAGGCATAAGGAAACCAAATTCAGCCTTGCTGATGAGTTTCAGCCGCAGGGCTTCTGACAAAATGGAATGTAACTCTCTCCGATCCTGTGGCATAGGATTAGATGGGAGAGTATGGTAACTCTGGGGGTCAGTCAAAATATTGAGGCACATTTCCGTGTACTGTTGATAGCCTAAGACCACAATATTGCCCCCCTTATCGGAGGGTTTTATCACTATGGAGTGGTCTGATTCAAGTGTTTTTAAGGCCATCATCTCTTCTGATGACATATTGTGTGTGCTCTGATCGTGTATCTGTAGTCCCCTAAGTTTGTCGATAACCACTTTCAAGAAGATATCACAAGGGGTATTATCACCTATCGGCGGATTTTTGGAAGATATGGGTCTGAGGTTAGTGAAGGGTCCTTCACCTAAACCTCTATTGCCCTCCTCCCACAAATCAGCCAGCAAATGCACATCCGCTAGATCTTCTGTCATGATGTCCAATGCTTCACATTGGGCCCTATCATGAGTTGCAAAAATTTTTTCCACTTTAGCTTACGTGTGAATAGATGAAGATCTTTCACCCACTCAAATAGGTTAAATCTATTGGTTGGAACAAAAGATAATCCCCTTGACAATACCTTCCTCTCCATACTGTTAAGTGGTCTATCTGATAGATTGACAATCTGCATTTCGTCGGATACGGTTTTGTCTATGGTCCCTATTTCCTGTTTCGGAGGGGATACCCTGATGCTGGTTGACCCCTTCCTAAAAAACCGCCCTGGGGTTGTAATCCTTTCTTTTGTTTCCCCCTATATGACCTGCCACGAAACGCAGTTATCTGACCTGTATATGGTTTAGAGGAAATACTGCCGACACTGTCAGATTCTCCTTCAGAGGAGGATGGTTCAGTATCTGCCTCTAACGCCCTACTTGGTTTTTGGCTATAATCGAAGATGTGCCCGTCTCTAAAGTCCGCAGTATCTCTCATATATTGATAATGTTTGCGTTCCTTTATCTGGGTGGTAAATCGTTCTATTGTTTGTTGTAACGACTGTTCCTTACGGGAGAACTCTGGATGGCCATTAAAGACTTTTACCCCCTCAATCAGCCCTTTCAAGGCCGTACTATTTCTTTCATACACCTTTCGTTCCTCCTCTAAGAGAAGGGACATCAGGTGCAATGAAGAATTGATTGACTCTTGTTCCCACTTCTGTAGGAACTCTGGAGAGCGTATGCGAGCCACTGGCGTCAGGGGAAGCCTAAGACCTCTGGAGACAATATTCAATTTCAAATATGTCTCCAGAGTCTGTATCTCCCACCACCCCCTAATATGGTCCTTATACACGTTGCTGTTTTCACAAATTGTGGGATGGCAGGCTTTTTGTCGGGTGGAGTTAACACAGCTGGTTGGGACAATGAAGCGAAAGTAGTTTTTTCTGATGCTACACTACCATCTGAACCACGCGCTCCAAGTGTAAATGGGTCCTTTAAACAGTTGACCAACGTGTATAAGGACCATATTAGGGGGTGGTGGGAGATACAGACTCTGGAGACATATTTGAAATTGAATATTGTCCCCAGAGGTCTTAGGCTTCCCCTGACGCCAGTGGCTCGCATACGCTCTCCAGAGTTCCTACAGAAGTGGGAACAAGAGTCAATCAATTCTTCATTGCACCTGATGTCCCTTCTCTTAGAGGAGGAACGAAAGGTGTATGAAAGAAATAGTACGGCCTTGAAAGGGCTGATTGAGGGGGTAAAAGTCTTTAATGGCCATCCAGAGTTCTCCCGTAAGGAACAGTCGTTACAACAAACAATAGAACGATTTACCACCCAGATAAAGGAACGCAAACATTATCAATATATGAGAGATACTGCAGACTTTAGAGACGGGCACATCTTCGATTATAGCCAAAAACCAAGTAGGGCGTTAGAGGCAGATACTGAACCATCCTCCTCTGAAGGAGAATCTGACAGTGTCGGCAGTATTTCCTCTAAACCATATACAGGTCAGATAACTGTGTTTCGTGGCAGGTCATATAGGGGGAAACAAAAGAAAGGATTACAACCCCAGGGCGGTATTTTAGGAAGGGGTCAACCAGCATCAGGGTCTCCCCTCCGAAACAGGAAATAGGGACCATAG
>ONZH01026066.1:0-51093 GCA_900303285.1 Rhinella marina | reverse complement strand
GATGGTAAGTAGAGACCAGCTGTCGGGTGAGTAGGTCCCGTAGTACCCCAGTTTTGCCTCCCTCTCTTATGGCGGAAAAAATTCTGCCATTTTGCGGCGGAAGCGAGGGTCCACCAGGGTGGCCAGCCAGTATTGGTCCCTCTGTCGGATGTCCACAATACGGCTGTCACTCCTCAGACACTCCCGCAGGCACCTTCCCATCTGCACCAAGGACAATGAGCGCCTCTCCTCTCCACTGTCCTCGGTATAGTTCCAGGGTCTGCTAGGGTCTTCCTCTGCTTCCTCTACCACCTCATCCTCCATCTCCTCCTGTGATTGAGAGGCAGAGAAGCCAGGTGGTGGTGTGTGGAATGGCTGGGCATGGACATCTTCCTCCTCCTCACCCTCCATCTGCACTTCATCCATCTCTGGGCTCAAGGCGATGTTCAGCCTTGGAGTGGTGGCCTGGGAATCCTCGCTGATGATGCTTTTCAGCGCACTTTCCAGAACATGGACGAGTGGGATGATGTCGTTGATCCCATAGTCATTCCTGCTCACAAACAAAGTCGGGTCCTCAAAAGGGATCAACAATTGGCAGACTTCACGCATCATCTGCCAGTGTGTGACTTGGAAGTCGCAGTATGGCGTGAAGCTGCCTGATTGCCCCATGAGGTAGTCTGTAACGGCTGACCATTGCTCGTACAGGCGGTCCAGCATATGGAGGGCAGAATTCCAGCGTGTTGGCACGTCGCAGATTAGCCGATGTTGGGGCATACTGCGCTGTCTCTGGATCCAGAGCAGGGTGTTCCTTGCAGTGTAGGAGTGGCTGAAGTGTTTGCACACTCTGCGTGACATCCTCATAAGGTCTTGTAGTGCAGGAAATGATTGAAGAAACCTGTGCACTATGAGGTTTATCACATGTGCCATACAAGGTGTATGACTCAGCCCTCCCTGCTGCACTGCAGAGACAATGTTCCTCCCATTGTCTGCTACCACACTTCCCACCGTTAGTTGATGTGGGGTCAGCCATTGATCTACCTCCTCCCTGATGGTCCGGAGGAGCTCCTGCCCACCATGTCTCCGTTCACCCAGGCTCACCAAATGGAGGACAGCCTGAGAGTGCAGGGACTGACATCGGTGGTAAGACACCAGGGCAGGTTGGACTGCAGTAGAAGCGGCGGATGTTTGCAAGGTGGTGGAGGCAGAACTTCTGCTTCCCGATGCTGGCCCCCTAAAGCACCATGGAGGTGACAGTGGCAAGAATGGGCCAACTTCCTGATGGTCTTCTGGGAGGATGTTGACCCAATGGGCAGTAACAGACATGTACTGCCCTTGCCCATAATTTAAGGACCAGACATCAGCACTCAGGTGCACACTCTTGGACACCGAGAGTCCCAATGAGTCGCCCACTTTTTTCTGCACATAACTGTGCAGTGATGGGACAGCTTTTCCAGAGATGTAGTGGCGGCTGGGGACTCGCCATCTGGGGTGCGCACACGCCATGAAATCCCTGAAATGCTGGGAGTCCACGAGTTTGAAGGGCAGGGACTGAAGCACCAGCAGCTTAACCAGGTGTCCGGTCAGTTTCTGGGCCATGGGATGGCTGCTGGAATACACCTGATGTCTGCCCATGGACTCAGTCACGGATTGCTGCCTCATTAGCGGTGTAGATGGCAGTGACACTGTGCTGCTGCTGGCAACTGAGGCTGACGAGCCCTGAGTTCCAGTGAGAGGATGCTGCATGATGGGATCTGCAGTGTATGGTGCATCCTGACAGGAGGTGGTATTGGGGTCACGGTTCTTCCAGGCCTGTTGGTGTTGCCTTTCCATATGCTTTTGCATGGATGTTGTCCCCAGATTATCACCCCTACCACGACTGACCCTCTCATTGCACAGCAGGCACAAAGCGATATGCTTATCTGTCCCCAGGCGGAAGACCTGCCAGACGACTGAGGACCGTGGTTTGCTGACAGCCACGGGGGGGTCTTGCTGGCTGTTGACTGCCACTGCTACCTGAGGGTGCCCTCTCAGGATCAAGGCTTTGAGAGGGTGATCTCTGCCTGGTAGCTTCTCTTCTACCCCTCCCTCTTGTGCCTCAGTTGCTTGCAACAGCATATTCCATACCCTAAATATACGCATAGTTGAGAATGTTCGCTAATGTGTACACATTTTATTAATTCATACGCATTAGCGTACGCATTATCGTACATGCTCAATAAATATGCGTATATTTTGCGTCGCCGTTATTTTAACCAGATTCATTACGAACTTTCTCAAAAGTTTTGGGAAAGTTCGTAACGAATCTGGTTCGTTATGGTTCGGTTCGCTCATCCCTAGTTATATATATTTAAAAAAAAATGTTTTTACACTGTCTCTGCTTCCTGTACAAGTTATATTAGCAGACAATGTTATACACCACTGCAGTCTGTTGTATTTATTTTACCTATCACGTCCTCTACTACTACTGGCCGGGGCAGCCATAAAAAGCTCATATATAATTTTCACTGCCTATGTTAAGGTAGAATGTACAGGCTTGTTGCCCAAACAAGCTAAGCCTTTTTTATTTTTCTGTCTGTCAATTGTAATCAGTGAACAGGAGTGTGTGTAATGTAGTAATACTTCGGCCGGCAGACACCGCTGTGTTCATTAATATGGGAAAATGGCCATGGGAAAAAAAAAAAAAAACTCTTCTTCACACTATGTCAGGATCAGGAAGAGGTTCAAGGTTTAACAAAACACAGGTTTTTCAAGAATATTTTAGTAATAAATAAAAACTTCTTTTTAACAAATAAATAATATAATAAACAAAAGAAAGGAACAAAAAAAAAAAATAAGATTACGCCGGCCTTTGCCGACGTCGGGCCATCATGTCCTGCAGCTCTTGCAGCTCCAGCTGTAGGCCACGAATGAGCTGGGAGGCAGCGTGGAGCCTGGAGCCAAGGCGCCGTAATCCAGCCTCCACTTCGAAGTCAGTGGGGATGTCTGTAGGGGTGGAAACAGTTATGTACTTAGTTTGTATGATTGAGTTACAGTGGTTGTCCCACAAAAAAAAAAAAAAAAAAAAAAAAAAAAAATCAAAACTTTAATGTACTGGAGCGACTTATTCTGTGACATGTATTCTGTACTGACTGAGCCATTTGTAGTACTTACTGGACACCCATACGGTGTGGTCTTCCCATGGTCCAGAGGAAAACTGCTCCCTGTCGGTTGGAACTACCAAAGATAAAACATACATTTATCTCATAATTTGAAGACAGGAGGTTCACCCATTACACTTTTCTTTTTACCTACCTTCTACCTCTGGTAGCTGGGCTGGTGGTGTTGGAGGGGCAGGTGGGGTCCTCTCTCGCTGGGGTGGAGGACGGTGAGAGCGGCTCCTCTGTGGTGCAGCAGCTGTCAAAAATCATGAAATAATAACCTAAGGCTACTTCTACACTAGCAGCAGCCCGGATCCGGCGGGTGAAGGGTCCCTCCAGATCAGCGCTGCCGCAGGTACATGCGTGGGGCCGGAACCGCGCTCTGGCCCAAATTCACTGTAATGGGGCGGGCCGCGAATCCGGCCACAGCACGTTAACCCCTGCTGAGAGGCAGCCGGAGCGAAAATACAACAGTTACATGTTGGTTCCAGCCCCACATGTGTACCTGCGGCAGCATGGATCCGGAGGGACCCTTCACCCGCTGGATCCGGCCTGCTGCTAGTGTAGAAGTAGCCTTCCATTCAACTCTAATGAACAGTTGTAGCTACATGGGAATAGTTTGGGGCTGGAGGATCCCGTTCCTAACCACTAGTGCTCTTACTGAGTTACTTACTCACTCCCACGTAGCTTGGATGAAAAATAAATTAAATAGGTTTTACACTTACTAGAGGCTGCAGGTACTTCAGGGGCCATCCTGCCTCGACGGTGGTGATGCTGTTGTTGACGGTGCTCTGCAACATAAAAATGTACATAATTGTTAGATGATGACTCTTTTTAATACTAACACATACTACTATTAAGATATTATGGGTGTCAGAGGGGGGCCATATCATATTTTTTTCTTCTAAAAAGGTATTTATGGCAATAGATAACGTTATGTTTATCGTCTTTATATCGTTAACAGGGCCGGTTTTAGACAAAATGTGGCCCTGGGCAAAATAAAAAATGGGGCCCCAAATCTTATAGTAATTTGCTAAAAACACAATCCGATGTCTGAAACCTGGCACCCCCACTGATCAGGTGTTTGAGGAGACGGCGTGTGCTGTTCACTGTTGCAGTCCCATAGACATACAGCAGCAGAGCAGGAAGAGACAATAGAGATGGCACATGTGCACAGCGCACGCCGTCTCCTCAAACAGCTGATCAGCAGGGGTGCCAGGTGTCAGACTCCCACCGATCTGCGATTGATGACCTATCCTGAGGACAAGTCATCCATATGAAAAAACTGAGAAAACCTCTTGAAGCTACCCCGAATACAGTGCCCGCTGTGCTCCCCGCATGTCCATAAACACTATACTATACACCCAGAGTGCCCTCATTAGAATTAGTGCCCCCAATAATGATAATACTCCCCAAGATAGCCTCCATTAGTAGCAATGCCCTCCATATTGCGTCAAATAATAATAACGCCCCTACAGAGCCCTTGTAGTTCGGGTTGCACCAAGTATCGAACTTGCAATACCCAATCAATACTTTTGCACTCTGATCAATACGATACTGGGTATATAATGCTCCTCCATTCTCCCCCCAGTAGTGCCAATTATATACAATGGAATAGCAGCTTGGCCAGCACCCGATCCTGGTTCCACGTTGCGCGAGAAGGAGCAAACCCCGCAAATAGTGAAGAAAATCCCAGCAAGCGTGTTGTATATTTCTTAATGCTTGGCTTTTATTCGATCAATATGGCTTATACAGTGTCCACTTGGACGTGTTTCGGCAGATGTGCCTTTTTCAACAGTGAGTACAAAGGTATGCAAGAAATCTTCATTCATTCTTCACAAGTATATATAATGATCTCCTTCCCCTGCTGCCCCCAGCAGTGCAGACATTTAGTATATTAAAAAAAAAAAAAAAAAAAACAGCTCCGTCCCGTCCCCCTGCCGCTGTGTGTGATGCACATCACAGTTCTATCTGTGGCTTGTGTTGCTGCGTCCCGATGCATGCCGTCCCTAGGGTGGCCACCGGTTTCATGTCAAAAAGGAGGACATTTTCGGCCACACCCCCAACATGTTAAACCACGCCCCCCAATCGGCTCGTACACCGACACCCATCACACCTCCCCTGGCTCTTACCACACATACACCCCCACCCCCACCACATGAAAATTCAAGCCAGCAAGCCTAACTATAAAAATACCGCTCTAGTATGGTTAGAATAAAGAGGATTGTTCAGTAATTAAAAATAAAATATGGCAGATGGAAAAGAAATCCACAATTCTCAGCTGTTCCCTCCCTGCCATTGAATGCTTTGGTTATATGGCTGCAGTGGTGACGCCTGTGACACGCTGGACTTTCTGGCATCATTGCTGCTGCCACGTAAACAAAGACTGACAGGCATGTAATGGGCGAGTGTGCACATCTGTCATAGTGCTGGTGATGTGCACACTGATGGGCAGGTGTATGGCATGTGACCACTGCAGCCAGTTCTCAGCATTAGAGCACTGATTGGCTGCAGCAGTAACATACCATATACCGGCAGGTGACACATATCTGGATGGACATTATACTAACCAGCACCAGACATACCAGATGATACAGCACCACTTACCTCTTACATCCAGTGACGTCTTCCTGATGTAGATCTTCTCATCTTCTCTTTGGCCCACACCGCCATGACACTTCTTTCAGCTCCATCTTCTCTCTGCAACAAAGAAATCATAGATTACCCACTTTTACTGTTATCCTGCTGCTGCCTAAAATACTGCGCCCACTGTGCTCCCCAATGTCCCCAAATACTATACTGTAGATATAACAGTGCCATATAGGTAGGACCCCATATAGTCACCATGCTCCCACTAATAATTCTCTCCTAGAGTGTCCCATTAGTAATAGTGCCCCAATAGTGATAATGCTCCACCAGTATCCCTTTTTAGCAGTAGTGCCCTCCATATTGTACTAATAATAGTAACACCCCCAATAGTACCCCTGGTAGTAGTAATAATTCCCCATAATAGAAACCATTTTCCCATAGTGCCTCCAGTAGTGCTCCCAGAAATAATAAGGACCCGCTGTAATGGTCCTCAAATCATCCCACTGTGCCCCCATCAGACCTCACATCAGCCCACAGTGCCCCCATCAGACCTCAGATTAGCCTGTAGTGCCCCCTTCAGACCTCAGATTAGCCTGTAGTGCCCCCTTCAGACCTCAAATCAGCCTGTAGTGCCCCCTTCAGACCTCAGATCAGCCTGTAGTGCCCCCTTCAGACGGTCAGACCTCAGATCAGCCTGTAGTGCCACCTCAGATCAGCCCACTGTGCCCCATAAAAAAAAAAATAAAATCTTACCTGCTCCGCTCCGACGCTCTTCTCTCTTCACTGCCCGCGCTGCACTGTCACCTGACTGCGTGCAGCCTCAGGTCAGAGTGCGCGCACTACGTCCTGACGCTGTACCAGTCAGGCGTGTGCAGCGCACACAGGAAGACCAAGGAAGGTACCGGAGCGCAGGAGGAGCTGAGCGGTGAGTACCAGGACCCAGCTCCTGCAATGAGCGCTTCCATCTGTATTGATGGAAGCGCTCATTGCTTCCTGCGCCCCCAAAAAGGAGGACTTCTGGCCGTCCGTCCTGGCCTTTAGCTGGACGGAGGACCAGGAGTCCAAAAACCGGACTGTCCAGCCAAAAACCGGACGGATGGCCACCCTAGCCGTCCCAATGACATCACCGCTCCTGCTCTGGGTCTCACGTCATCACATCATCATGCGAGCACCAGCGCAGGAGGTTGTGTTGATGTCATTGCGGCTTCTTTCACTGTTCTAATGCCTCACAGGCTTGAGGCCTAGCGGCCTAAGTTTTGTGCAGTTGGACGACCATGCACCCCCCCCCCTCCCTTTATGGGTAGTGAAGTGGTGCCCTAGGCAGATGACTACTCTTCCCTATCCATTGTCCCGGCCCTAACTCAGAACACATTACATCAGGAGGTATAACAGGAGAGGACTATAACTCCCAGCATGTCTAAGTCATTATTTAATATCAGAGCACATTACAGGGGACGTATAAGAGGTTGGGACAACATATCCAAGCAGGGGCGTAGCTAACGGCTCGTGGGCCCTGGTGCAAGAGTTCAGCTTGGGCCCCCATTCCCTCAGTTCTTTGTGTTTCTCTTATGTAGCACAAGGGTCTTTGGGCCCCCTAAGGCTCCTGGGCCCGGTAGCGACTGCTACCTCTGCACCCCCTATAGCTACACCCCTGACTCCAAGCATGTCCAAGCTGTTATTATGTATTATCAGAGTACATTACAAGAGGTGGTATAAGAGAAGACTACAACTCCCAGCATGTCCAAGCAGTTATTATGTAATATCAGAGTACATTATAAGAGGTATAAGAGGTGATGACTACAACTCCCAGCATATCCAGGGTGTTGTAACATACCCTGATATTACATAACTGCTTGGACATGCTGGGAGTTATAGTCCTCTCCACTTATCCCTCCTCTTGTAATGTACTCTGATATTACATAACAGGAGGTATAAGAGGAGAGGACTACAACTCCCAGCATTTCCCTGGCACTTACATTGAATCCTCCTTCACTTCTTCCTATGCATCACTGGTCTTCTTTACTTTACTGCCCTGCTGAGCTCCGCCTCCTGTTCTAGTCACATGATGGTGACATCATGGCAGGTCCTTCATCCCCTCTTCTCAGCTTAGCTCTGCCTCCTCCACATCGCAGGTCCTGGTCAGCAATGTGGTAATGATTTCTGCACTGTAAAGTGCAGCTGTTTAGCTGTCCTCCCGCTTGCTTCCACAAACATGGAAGCTGAACAGCAGCACTGAAGCAGGGGGCCCCTTAGACGATGGGGGCCCTGGGCAATTGCCCAGTTTGCCCCCCCCCTAACGCCGGCCCTGATCGTTAACACGGTGCGGTAGGAATACTTTGGATATCGCCCACTGACAGTAGCTGCAGCATGGGCACGTCTTTGAGTCTTTGTGTAGGAGGAAGCGCTAACTATGAAGGGGCATATAAGGGTACTTTCTTTCGAACTAGTGCATTTGCCTGACACAAACGTGAGAATGGCCAGCACCATTAACAATAATGACTAGAATGCCTTCACTTAAGTTGTTTGGGTCGAGAGTTAGAGGCGTTGCCTAGCATGAAACAAAATTACTGCATCGCACTACGCACGACCACGTTGTCCTTCTTTACTTTTTTCATTATTCGCAGTGACTGCTGGTATATATACAATACACAATTTTTTTTACATGTTTTTACTTATCAAATATTTTGTTACTCACCCTGCCGTATCTCTGCGTGGATCTCATTAAGCCGCTCTGGGCATTTGAATTTCAGATCGGACCATTTCCGCTGGATCTGGCCTGGGGTCCGCACGGTGTGGAATCGATGGTGCAGGCCTTGGATCACCTGCTGGATCACCTTGTCAGGCAGGGGATATGGGCAACCCCTATCTCACCCCAAATCCCCTGTCCCTGCCTACTTGCCTCAACTAGGCTAGGCCCTAGCGGACAACCAGACGGCGGTCCCTAACCTGAATAGGGAGGAGGGGCCTAAGACAAAAACTACGACAGAGAACACAAGGAAATCAACAGTCCGAGTACACCGGGAGGAAACGTTCGGCCAACAGCAAAAGCAAGCGGAGGTTAATACTTAGCCGAGGTCAACCAGGAGGTATGCGGTACAGATGATATATATCAGAACGGAGTCCAGGAACAAAGCAGGGGTCAATCACAGGAGGTCACGAAGCACAAAAGGATGAGACAAAGGTGAGGTCAGAACACAGCAGGATATCAACAGCAGGCAATAAATGCAGAAGTTCGCTGGTGCAGGAAAAACCAAACACTGGCAACTAAAGGGTGGAAATATCAGACTTAAATGCTGCCAGAGCTCCCGCCCTAATACCAGATAGGTGCAGGGAGACTGACAGCCACACCAGGCAACAAATAGAACACAGGGTAAGAGGCAGAGCCCAGCACCTGCTTGATGACACACAAAACATAAAACAGCAAGGCAGAGGAGTCAGGCGGAAAACCAGGACCGGCTCCCCTGCACATATATCAAATAACAGAAGTGGATGGACCAGCAATGCAGGCAAGGAGACCCACAGTACTGCTGGTCCTGACACACCTCCTTCTTATGCTGGTTTGGATGCCGGATCAGGAATTTCAGCTCTTCAGAGCTAAATGATGAGGATCGCCTGGATGCCATTTTCGAATATTCGCTCTGCCTCTGAGGAGTGCACTCCTGCGTATTACGTAATCGCGTAGACAATAGAACGCTGAGGATTCGTACGCTATTTGTACGCTCATGCGTACATCTTCTAAGAAGTTGCGTACATTTTTTAAATGAACGTTCCTTATTAGTGCGCGAATGTTCGCTAATAGCACATAATAACGTATATTTTGTACGCAAATACAACAAATCTATTCGTCTAACATACGAATCTTAGGAAAAGTTCGGCGAATGTTCAGCGAATAATTTTTTGAATGATTCGCTCATGTCTATTACATTTCTAAAGATGGGTTGTTGATCCAGGGAGTTCTTCTTATGGAATGAACTGGAAACCAAAGGGAATTTTGCAGGACCATAACTATAAGTGATGCAGAGGTTGTAGCTGCACCAAGACCTTGGTGCCTAAGGGTACCCAAAGCATTGTTCCCTCTAAGGCTACTTTCACACTAGCATTTCTATTTTACGATATTGAGATCCCACATAGGGTCTCATTACCGGGGAAAAAAGCCTTCCGTTTTGTTCTTATTCATTCTCAATGGGGACAAAATGTAACTGAACAGAACGGAGTACTCCAAAATGCATTCAGTTTGGTTGCGTTCTCATACCGGAGAGCAAACCACAACATACTGTAGGATGCGGAGCAAGAAAGATCCGTCATGACCCACAATGCAAGTCAACGGGTAAGAATCCATTTTCTCTGACACAATATAAAACGGATTGTCCCCCATTAACTTTCAATGAAGTTCATGACGGATCCATCTTGGCTATGTTACAGATAATACAACTGGATCTGTTCATAATGGATGCAGATGGTTGTATTATCAGTAACAGAAGTGTTTTTGCTGAGCCCTGCCGCATCCAGCAAAAACACTAGTTTGAAAGGAGCCTAAGCTGTGTTCTCTGGAATTGAAAGAGTTAAAAATTCCAAACTCTGCAACAATATGTTATGTTAACTTTCTCCTTTCCAGATTGCACAGCTTAGAGGTAATAGTGGTCCAAAGACCCCTCTGATGCATACATCATCAGCTTTATAAATGGAACAGGGTAGGTGGAAAGCTCTGAAATAGATTTTAACTCCTTCAACCCCGGGCCTGTTTTCACCTTCTTGCCCAGTCCATTTTTTGCTAATCTGACATGTGTCACTTTATGTGGTAATAACTTTGGAAGGCTTTTACTTATCCAGGCCATTCTGAGATTGTTTTCTTGCCACATATTGTGCTTCACGACAGTAGTAAATCTGTGGCAAAATATTTCATTTTTATTTATAAAAAAATTTCCAAATTTCAATTTCTCTACTTTCAAAATACATAGCAATACCTCCAAAAATAGTTATAATTTTACATTCTCCATATGTCTACTTTATTTTTGCATCATTTTATAAATGTCATTTTACTTTTTTAGGGCATGAGAAAGCTTAGAAGTTTAGAAGCCATATTTCAAATTTTCAACAAAAAAATTTACAAAACCATTTTTTTAAGCACCAATTCAGATATAAAGTGACTTTACATAATTGAAACCACACATAAATGACCCCATTTTAGAAACTTCACCCCTCAAATTATTTAAAACTGACGTTACAAACTTTGTTAACCCTTTAGGTGTTCTACAAGAATTAAGGGAAAATGGAGGCGACATTTCAAAATTTCATTTTTATGCAGATTTTTCATGTTAATCAATTTTTTCTTGCAACACAGCAAGGGTTAAGAGCAAAACGTCTCTATGGGTCCCCGTCACAGCAGCACGGGGACCCGATGGACACCCAGCACGCCATCCTGACATGCCGCACACCTCATGTGCCGCGGTCAGCGCTGACCGCTGCATATGAAGGGTTAATGCGCATTCAGCAGGGGTCCGGCAAGTGGGCACAGCCGGACCCCCGCCATTGATCGGGTGGGCGCAGCTCCTGCACCCGCCCGATCAGAGCGCCGTAGTACTATGGGGCTGGGCGGCAAGTCCCTTCCCGCAGCGCCGTACGGAAAGGGGTTAAATTGGGGTCTTATATTTGCGTGTATATGGTAATTGGGCAGTATTGATATTGGATATGCAATGGATTTTTTTACTGTAATTAAATGTAATTACTAATTAATGTAATGCTTTAATGTAAATTGAATAGGCAAGGTTCTGGCTTTCCTTAAGGAGACTAGATGTGTGGGGACTTTTTAGCACTGCTGCAGACTCAGTGGCAATGCTTCATGGAAAGCATGTAAATTGGTTCAAAACATCTTCCAGGATTACTGCATGTTTGCCACATTGAATGACTTCAGATCTTTACCCTGTAGCTAGACTTTCCAGCACCCGGGGCAAGTATTTAGCATTGTGACTAGAGATGAGCGAATCATTCAAAAAATTATTAGCCGAACATTCGCCGAACTTTTCCTAAGATTCGTATATTCGACGAATAGATTTGTTGTATTTGCGTACAAAATATACGTTATTATGTGCTTTTAGTGAACATTCGCGCACTAATAATGAACGTTCATTTAAAAAATGTACGCAACTTCTTAGAAGACGTACACATGAGCGTACAAATAGCTTACGAATCCTCAGCGTACTATTGTCTACACGATTACGTAATACGCAGGCACGTACGACGAGAGGCCGCGGCGTGCACTCCTCAGAGGCAGAGCGAATATTTGAAAATGGCATCCAGATGATCCTCATCATTTACCTCTGCTGCACAGCTGAAATACATAGTCCGGCTGATGGACTGCCAGGATTACGATTTACAATGGCACACACCGCCACCCGAACCACCATAAAAAAGAGGTGATCCAGCAGGTGATCCGAGGCTTGCGCCATAGTTTTGACACCTTGCGGACCCCGAGCTAGATCCAGTGTAAATGGTCAGATCCGAAATCGCCCTCAGAGGCAGTATGTATATTTGAGGTAGAACAAGTAAGGTGCTGTCTATCCGGCTATGGGCATAGTACAACCATCCACCATACAATAAAGTGAATATGAGGACACATTGCGGTACCTGTAAAGAAATACACACAATGGGCAACATACTTGAAAACGTTGCTGAAAGGTAAAAACATTAGTGCAAACAATCCAGTGCAAACAATATAGTGCAAATACATTATAGGTATAATGTAAACATTTTAAATATCACCTACCTAGTATGCTCACGGACATGTTTAAGTCTCTTTTCTTCTATGACGCTTGTCATAGAACTGGAGCAGAGTCCCAAACTCAGTTGCAATTTGTAATCCACATAGGTAAAATTGTAATCCAAATGGGTAAAAAAATAGCAGCAAAGGTTCCTTAAAAAACCCTCTTTCAAGGGGCTCCCCAATAACCTGAAAAGGGAGAATAAAGGGATGAGGCGCACGTATGCGCAACTTGGTTAAAACTTTTTTTTTATGGGGTGAGTCCTGACAATCCATATCCATCTGGGTGAGGAAAAAACGCAGGGCAACAAAAATAAATACAAATGCCAACTAGTGCTAACCCTTCAGGTTAAGTCCACGCTGTGGCTCCCATAAAAGCTGCAGGTCCTCTTCACTGCTGCTGGAGCTAAAAGACATGAGAGGGCGGTCCTGCCTCATGAAAGCGACACTGGCTGCGGTAGCAGACCCCCACCGACCTTTCAGGGATGCTCTTGGTAGTGACCGGGCGGTCACACTGGCAAGGGCTGTGGCAACTTGGTCCTTATCCTTTACCTTGTAGTGGCCAGATCCTCCCGCTGGCATACAAGGTGACAGAATCTCCGGCTGTGAGGGCTTTGGTAACGGTCTTCCGCGAGCAGCGGACTGTGCGGCCTGCACCTACCATTGCAGTTGGTATTGTACCACCAATGGCTGGTACACAAAACTGTTGGTGGTCATCTGTCCCACATAAAGGATCGGCGGTGGCAAATCTGGTATCAGGGGTTCCAGCTGAGCTTGGGATTTCTCCTCAGATCGCAGAGTCCCATCATAGGTCTCATGGGAACACCGAGCCTCTTCTGCGGCCTGGGCCTCCTCACTCCAGGAGTAGCGGTCGCTTAAGGAGTTTCACCCCAGTAGCAAAGGGGCCTTGGAGGCTCTTCATGGGGGTATACTCCACGTAATCTCCTGCATGGAGATTGTGGCGGACAGATACGGCCACTTTACAGAACGGCGGTTGACATATAATTCTTCCAGTCTCCTCATCGCCGATAAAACCTACTCCCCGTTCCACACTGAACCAAATAACGGTACCCCTTGGGCGCTCAAGCTTAGGGTCACCAGACCATGGGTGCTCCAAAACCTGTACAACCCACTCCTCTACCAACTTTTTGTATTCCCAGAGGGTCAGGGTGTTCCGGGTGACAGCCTCGGGGACCATTGAATTTTGCCGAAGGGAGTAGTCCTTCCGCGGCGGAGAGGGAACTCCTGTCGCTTCCGCCATGTCAGCCAGTGGACTGAACACCTCAGCGGGCACCTCAACCGACTTCTTAGGCTGCCGGACATATTGAGAGACGTAGATATCCTCTGGTTCCTTCTCCTCATAGGGGTCGGTGCCCCACACCATGCCTCCCCAGTCAGGGCCTCGCTGTGTCGCCATCTTAATTTCCTGAGTTGCCTCGTCTTCCTCGCGCGCTGGAGAAGGGGGCGGAGCTACCAGGGAGGAGTCTGCATCGCTAATGAATTGAATTTGTACGCAACAGCGTATAGAGTAACTTATACGTAGCAATAGCGTATAATTTATAGGACAAACTACGTAGCGAATGCGTACAAAGCCGAAGTGAATCACCTAATATTCGGATTCGCAGCTGAAAATTCCCAACGAATCGATTCGCTCATCTCTAATTGTGACCTCCACTCCACCTACACTTACCACCCAAGTTTACATAAAGAGGGAAAAATTCTGCGGTGCACATTGATTTTTTTTTTTTGCACCAAGCCAAACATCTTCTTCTGCCCAATGCATAACTATACTCACCAGTCCCACTCCCCTGATAAGATCGATGATATGGTACTCAGAGGTGCCAATACACATTGCGATAACTGAAAAAAAAAAAAAAAAAAAAAAAAAACAACTGGTCCTACAGCATCCAGGGTGTGATGATAAAGCAAAAAGAATGATCACATAAGGAAGGGATAGTAACTGCCCCTGTGAAATCCTCAGCAAGCCGCTGTGCTGGCCCTGTAAGACTGAGCCATCCCAATGTATAACAGGGTAATCTAGGGCATTGCTTTCCCCTTAGTGTTACCATACAGTACTACAGTAATGCCCACATTGTGCCCCTCACAGTACTGATGCCCACATTGTGCTTCCTTCACAGTAGTTATGGCCATATTGTGATCATCACAGTAATTATGTCATCCAGGGGCGTAGCTATAGGGGAAGCAGGGGAAGCGGCTGCTTTGGGGCCCAGACTCACAAGGGGCCCCCTCAGGAGGAATACTAAAAGATTTTATTGTCAGGGCCCCCTCAATAATATTATACAATGACATTATATATAGTATATACGTGTAGGAAATGGACGGAGCGGCTGCTGGGCTTCGTCTGAGAGAGCAGTTTTGACCAGCCACAGGAGTGGGGGATGCGCGAGTTGGAGGTTGAGAAGAAGTTGCTGAGGGGGGGCCCCATTCTAGAATTTGCTGTGGGGCCCGGTCAGTTGTAGTTACGCCACTGATGTCATCCTTGTACCAACCTCACTGTAGTTATGTTCATCTTGTGGCCCCTTCACAGTAGTTATGTCTTCCTTGTGGCCCCCTCGCATCAGTATTGCCCACCTTTGGCCCCTAGTGCCCATCCAGCTCCATAAAAAAACAGAAATACTCACATGTTTCCCTGAAGATCGGCACATCTGTTGTTCCCAAATGGAGCAGAGGCGGTCACACAGACATTGCGCTGCTGGCTGTGCAGAACGCTGATTCCTGGGCTTTCACTGCTCCTCCCAAAAAGACAGCAGCATGACATGCAGCCTGAAGGGGAGAATTGGAGCTCAGCAGAACAGAGAAGCAAGGAGTTAACAGCTCCCTGCTTCACCATCTAAATGACCACCCTGGTGGGTGTGCCCTCAAGCCTCTGTGCTGTGGCATGTGTAGTACCCCACAGGGGGCACTACCATTCTTGCACCTAGCTACTGTCTCTCATGGCTAGCAAAGAATGTCATCTGTATATTTAATTTCAGGTCCTCTGATTCTGTGTCTTAATAATATTGTTATGCAACAGTTATTACATACAATGTGCCTGATTGTCCAGCGGGTGGCAGGGTATCTAGCAGAAAGTATTTTTAGATTGAATGGAACTCACCATTACATTCTTCCCCTTTTGGGCAGAAGTGAGCTAGTCCTGCTTCCAGCCAAGGGAGGGGTTGAACGAAGATATGGTTGAGTCAACACTGGAAAAGTTGATAAGTGGGGTTGAGAGTTGGAGCTAGAGTGTGAAGCAGTATGGTGAGGGAGTGTTTCACCTCACTGCTGCAGGAGCTTTGGGAAATTAGCTCAGAGAGCAGCCCACTCCTGATATATAAAAGGACTTAGCACCTCTGAGGCAAAACATGTCACAGGATACCTTACTCTCATAAGAAACAGTAACTGAAGCCGATAGAAACCAGACTGCACAGCAACAGAGAGAGAAAGCAAAGTATTCAAGTTTTTTAAAGTGAAGATCAGAAATGAGAGGTGGCACTCACCAGCATCTTCCAAAAACTTCTCCTTTATTGCATACATTATTGCATCCATTACTTCTCCTTTATTGCATGGACTTTTTGTCTGGGAAGCTGAGCACCTATTGATAGCATCAGAAGATGCTCCTTCATGTGATGCCGGAAGAGAAGAAACAATAGCGCCATCTCATTACAGCATCTCTACTATATGCAAAGTATTTAAGTTTACCTGTCAGTTTACTGTTAGCCTGCTGGAGCCAAGACAAAAGATCAAGTATTGTTTGGATGACACAAGTTTATGGCAAGTTTATTCAAGTAAAAACATTGAAGTATCCCAAGTCTAGACTCTACTTACTCCACGAACTACAACTCCTTTACTGCTATGGAGCCTAACCCGGGGAGTAACAGTATCCAGGTAGGAGTACCACAACACAAATTATTAGGGCCATAACACACCACTCAGCATTCCTCAACACTGGGATCCAATCAGGGCTCTTCCTATAGTAGTGGTGGTGCAGGGAAATGAAACTGTTAATTATGTAATATTAATGGCCAATTCTTTCCCTGCAATTATATTATTATCATAGACCAGAGTCTACCTTTAGCCAGTGGACTAACATAAGCCCTCTTTCCATGCAGGCCAGCATGACACAATGACTTCATCATGCTTGCCTGTGTGGAGCTGCAGATATCTCAGGATTAGTGATGAGCGAGCCGGAGCGGCAAGATTCGGGATTCGCACGAAGCTTGCCCGCTTCGGCTCGGCATCCCGAGGCAGCGCGGATTCGTGAAGATTCGTGAGTCACTGCCAATTTGAAATGCCCAGTTTTTTCAGCCAATCAGCATCAAAGGGAAGCCTGTGGGAACGCCTGCTGTGATGTAACAGCCCCTATACCTCCCCAGCAGTGATTGGCTGGCAGTGACATGTGACCTAAATTTACATAAGGTAGGGACCTGCAGCATCAGCCTCAGGCCTCATTCACGCATCCGCAAAAATCGTCCGCATCCGATCCGCAATTTGCGGACCGGGTGCGGACCCATTCACAGTCAATGGGGCCGCAAAAGATGCGGACTGCACACAGTGGGTCCGGAAAAAAATAGAACATGTCCTATTCTTGTCCGGATCCACGGACAGGAAAAGGCATTTCTATCATGTGCGTTCCGCAAATTCCGGACTGCACATGGGCCGCTGTCCGTGTTTTGCGGATCCGCAAATTGCGGATCCGCAAAACACGGACAACACCAAACGGACGTCTGAATGAGCCCTTAGGGAGCCTCAGAGGCATCCCTACATGCTGCCCCTGGTGTTTCCTGTGCATTTCCAAGGTGTTTCCATCATTTTCTGAGGTTTTTACATGTTGGGGCAAACTTGACTGTGCAGAACCTTTGGCCCCTGCAAAAAGATTCGGGTCTCCCATAGACTTTAATGGGATTCGTGATTCGGCCCGAATCCATGAATCCCGCGGTGGGATTCGGGCCGAATACCGAATCCCCGAATCTTTTAGGATTCGCTCATCTCTACTCAGGATACCAAAAGGAGGCAATGATAATTGTACTACTTATTTTGGGGGGACATAATGTGGGGGCACAATGTGCTGTGTTATTAATGAGGCACCCTTGCCATTATTTTTGATTGGGGGTCTGATCTAAGGTCTTATTGGGGTCTTTTTAACATTGGGGGTCTTATTGTGGCTGTCAGCTGAGGTCTGATTACCATTGGGGGTCTGATTGGTGGTCTGACCAGAGGTTTGATGAAAAATATTTTTTTTTTATTGTCCTCCTCTAAAACCTAGGTGCGTCTTATAGGCCGGTGCGTCTTATACGGCGAAAAATACGGTAATTGGCAGTGTTAATGTGGCAATGGGAAATTTAAGGAAGTGAGATATTCATAACTATGTCATATTGGCTATTTATCAGGGATTTCCACCTGAAAAGCTATGGCATTTGTAAAGATACAGTATCTGGGCTCTCTCTGTTTTCCCTTTATATAATGTCATACAATACAAAAAAACTAGAGATGAGCGAATCCTAAAAGATTCGGGGATTCTGTATTCGGCCCGAATCCCACCGCAGGATTCGTGGATTCGGGCCAAATCACGAATCCCATTAAAGTCTAAGGGAGACCCAAATCTTTTTGCAGGGGCCAAAGGTTCTGCACAGTCAAGTTTGCCCCAACATGTGAAAACCTCAGAAAAAGATGGAAACACCTTGGAAATGCATAGGAAACACCAGGGGCAGCATGTAGGGATGCCTCTGAGGCTCCCTAAGGGCTCATTCAGACGTCCGTTTGGTGTTGTCCGTGTTTTGCGGATCCGCAATTTGCGGATCCGCAAAACACGGACAGCGGCCCATGTGTAGTCCGCAATTTGCGGAACGTACATGATAGAAATGCCTTTTCCTGTCCGTGGATCCGGACAAGAATAGGACATGTTCTATTTTTTTCCGGACCCACGGAACGGAAGTGCGGATGCGGACGGCACACAGTGTGCCGTCTGCATCTTTTGCGGCCCCATTGACTGTGAATGGGTCCGCACCTGGTCCGCACCCGGTCCGCAAATTGTGGATCGGATGTGGACGATTTTTGCGGACGTGTGAATGAGACCTGAGGCTGATGCTGCAGGTCCCTACCTTATGTAAATTTAGGTCACATGTCACTGCCAGCCAATCACTGCTGGGGAGGTATAGGGGCTGTTACATCACAGCAGGCGTTCCCACAGGCTTCCCTTTGATGCTGATTGGCTGAAAAATCCGGGCATTTCAAATTGGCAGTGACTCACGAATCTTCACGAATCCGCGCTGCCTCGGGATGCCGAGCCGAGCCGAAGCGGGCAAGATTCGTGCGAATCCCGAATCTTGCTGCTCCGGCTCGCTCATCACTAAAAAAAACATTTGTATGGTGAAGAAGCATTTTTCCGGCTTTCATGTAGACAAAAATAAGTAGATAATGCATCAAATTCGCAATTGTAGAATTCAGCCATTAGCTAAATTCTCCCACATAATGCCTCTGAATAACATACTACAAACAAATCGCCACATTTTAAGCACGAAAAACTGTGACAGAGGCAAAAAATGTATGTAAATTGTTTTATTAGCACTTACGGGTAAATAAAATACTGATGTGATCAGGATTTCAATGAAACATTATGGGAGATTTTGTTTAATCTATGCTAAAGAAAAGTGGAGCAGTTGTCCACAGAACCCAAAGGTCTCTAAAATTTCCATATACAAGCTGTGCGACTGAAAACTTGTTTGTTCCACAGTTATTGGGAACGTGACACACTACTGTTACGGTGTCATATTCTGGCTGCTCTACTGGATCTGTATCATTACACATTTTTCAGTCTGTGTAGGCCTACTCCTAACATTATTAATTTATCTAATTCCTTACACTTATGCAATAGTGTTTTCACAAACTATTAGAGATGAGCGAACGTGCTTGTAATGAGCACTGTACCGCTTGGCTCCCCTGCGCTCGCATGGGAGCAGGCAGCCGCTTCCGTCCTCCTCACCCGACGGAAGCAGCTGCCTGCGCCGATGCGAGCGCAGGGGAGCCGAGCGATATAGTGCTTGTTACGAGCACGTTCGCTCATCTCTACAAAATATGTATGGCAGCAATTAGTTTTATGGGTATCCTGTGTGGTGCCACCACATAACAACAATGCAAACATGCCTTGGTAATATGACATGATAGCACATCAGCATTTTTTCTGTTAATTCTTATGAAATCGGAGATCTCTGTATACCAGTTTTCTGGTAGAAAAAAATCCCAAACCCTGTGTTTGTGACTTTTTAAACACCATTGTGACAAAACATCACAAACGTCACAAATGGTATTTATGCATCACCTTTGCCATTTTCCGAAAAGGGGGCTTGGCAGATTTGGTGAGAAGGTGGGGCAGAGGGCCCTGGCCCATTTATCTTCACTTATGCCTCCTTTTTCTGGCATAAATAAGGACAGCTCCAATCTGCCATAGATCTATGTTTAGGTGCATGGACTACTGATGCAACCCATAAATTAGTTGCATTAGTAGCACAGGGTATATCAAGACTGGAGTAGAGAACGCCAGTTTTGATAACTCTCCCCCATACTGTTGTATGGGTAGAGTATGGGAGGCTACGTTTATCTACAGCTGAGTACCTGATTATGATATGAGGAGAAAAGAAAATTGGCTGTTCAGCTGCATTTATCATACTTATGCAATTAAAGTTTACCTTTATCTCTATAGAAATAACATATCAACTTCATGACTTTAATGAAATGTGCATGCATGGCTATTAACACATTACACAGATAACTCTATTTGTTCGCTCATTTTAGTGAAATGACATTTTTGTTGTTTTAATCATTTGTCATTTTTCTACTATGTAATTACAGACAGCTGCAAAACTGAAGAGTGACTTTGTAATACTGGAAAAGGAAGAATGTGCCTGTGTTACTATGATTGTCCTGCCATACTAAAAATCTCTTCTTCTCACAGAACATGTCTATAGAACATTTATCGTTCATAGGGTCCATTCACACGTTCATAGTTCTGGGTCCGGATCCGTTCCACAAATTTGGGGAAAGGGTGCGGACCCTTTCATTTCAATGGGGCCGCAAAAGATGCGGACAGCACACCGTGTGCTGTCTGCATCTGTTGATCCAGTCTGCGGCCCCACAAAAAAGATATAGCACGTCCTATTCTTGTCTGCAATTTCGGACAAGAATAGGCATTTCTATCATAGGGCTGGTCATGTGTGGTCTACAAAATGCAGAATGCACGCGGCCGGTGTCCGTATTTTTTGCAGATCCGCAATTTGAGGACCAGAAAACACTTACAGACGTGTGAATTGACTGTTGCTTAGCTTTCATACTTATTCTGATTCACATATTAAAGCTCATCACTACTGCAGACTGGAGAAGTTTTGGTCAAGACCGGGGCCAAAAATATTTTTCCTTGGTTATTTTAATGTGGTCTGGTCACATTGTATTGTGTGTGCTGATTCTGTATTCAAATAACGGAATCCATAGGATGGAAATCAAAACGGACACCTTTAGGAGGCATTCCGTTTTGATCCGTCATAATAGAAGCCTATGGGAAAGCATAATGGATCCCTCTGGTTTCCGTTATGCTCGACGGAAAGCAAAGTGCTGGATTCATTTTTCCATCAAATTATACACTTCTTGGTCCACTAGAAATGAGTTAATCAGGGTTTTAAAAAATGACATAACTCATACATTTGCTCGCGGAGAGGACGTTATGGCTATCTTAATTGAAGAAATCAATCACAGTCATGTGATGACATCACGTCATCATGCTGGCCAGGCGTAGTGATGTCACCACTGATGACATCACTGTGCCCGACCTGCGTGCTAACTGCACGCGAGATTTGGCGTGGTTTCTTCAATCAAGATGGCCACGACTGTCTCTCCACGAGCAAATGAAGGAGGTTTTTTTTTATTTTTTTTTGTACTTCCATTTCAGGAAAAATAGATTTGTTACCATGAAACACAAGGAAATTTGGCTTCTTGGCAAATCAAATTTTTCCTGAAATTTGGATTATTCAAAACTAGTTAGGACAACCCTGCAATCCAGTGTTCCCGGCCACCAGAGAGGCTGGCACTTTTTCCTATAGTGTGCAAGCAAAAGCACCACTGATGGATTGCAGAGTGGTCTGTAACCATGGAAACGAGCAGTGTATAATGTGATGGAAAAATGAATCCAGCTAGCAAAGGAAGCACTATGGACAATTTCAATACATTAGTAAGTGTCTTGTATTAACTTTCTCGACATGATAAATGTTACTTGCTGAAGTGACACAACCCCCTTTAAGGTAATGAAAGCGTGATCATTTTGAAGTGAAACTTGAAGCTCCTCGAAGCTCTGTTACAAGCCCCCACCTAATATGTACCATTTGTAAAGGTGTAAGGTCATTTTCACATGATTTGTAAACCAAAACCAGGCGTGAACTCTACAGAGAAAAAGTGTAATAAAATAATTGTGCGTCTTCAGTGTTTTTGACCCACTACTGGCTTTAGCTTACAAATACTGATGAAAAATACTGACTGTGTGAAAGTGGCCTAATAAAGGGACCTTTGTGTCTTTACTCAGGCACCAGAACCCAGTCATGGCTGCTTCCTCTTCAATCTCTCTGGCTATATACAGTATCTGTCTGATCATGTGCATCTGACACAAAAAGCTTTTACGGTATATTGCCAGTTTTACACTGCCATCTTAAATTTCATTTTATCAGTTCTTATGTACCTACGTTCCTCAGCTTCACAATGCAGTCTGTTCCTGGATTACATTCTTACTTCATCTCTCCTAAATCTTACTGCTGTAAGTTTCCTATGACAGTAGGGCATATTTCCTAATACTGTCTCACATTTAGGCTTTTTTCACGCACAAATTTAATTTGGCATTTTTTTATGGCTAGCTTCACAGTTGTGTTTATCAGATTCGGCAGGCTTTTCCAGCAGAGAATAGCCTGCTAAAGTGCATCGGATCTGGCCCAGCCAGATGCTGGTATTCACCGCCAGATCCAGCCGGTTTCCTGCATGAGTGCCGCGTTTCAGCCGGCACAAACCATGGCAGGTTAGCAGGTTGCTTCGCACCCCTCTCCAATACAGTCAGCCAGTAAATGACATAACTTTAGTGTTGATCATAATATGCACATTTCCAGCGCATCATATCCAAATGGAGTTTCCCACTGTCACAAGTGCAAAGCATCTTCACATTCGTATCCTGCCCCAGGTACATGACTCACCCAGTGTGTTTGCAATGAGCCCCTAAGGAGCCAGAACAAAGGATGGGAGTGGTAATGGCTCTGGCTATCACAATTTATCAAATTGACCTCTCTCAGACAGTTTCTCCTTAGGGTTGTTACAGCGAAAGGAGGGAGTTCCCTTTCTTTCCTATGGGCACACCCTCATTCTGGGGCTCATGGCTTATGGTAGTAAGGGTCCCTGTGATGTTAGGTGTATGTATGGGTGCAAGGCAGTGCATGTAGAGTGCAATGGTCGGCGTATGGCACAGGAGTCAGTAACTAGGCCAGATTTTGCAGAATAAACATCTCTCTTTACTGTAGTGCAAAATAGGAGTTGTAATACATCCAATTATAGTATATACAATTGTACACAGAGCAATTTTTTCCCATTTATTCATGTATGATTTTAGGCAAGGAAGGGAGTTATGGCCGTGTTCTCTATCTCTGTCTCAAGTGACTGCCATTAGAATCTATGGCAAACAACAGTATTTTTGCAATAATGGCACTAATGTCCACTGCGGGATTCAGAGTTTTGAGGGCTCGTCTGGCAAGAACGTGTTCAAATGTGATGGATATCTTAATAGTGTCCCTCATTGCAGTAAAGTCTTAGCAGCTTTGGTAGCAGGTTACCTTACTGACTTCAATGCTCTGGCATGCAGATTCTAAGTTCTCCTTTACCTTTGTCTATTTCTGTCCTTCTCTTTCTCTCTTTCTGTAGATCTTGCAGATATTGATTAGTCTCTGTAGCTGTTCCAGAGATTGATTAGTTTCTGTAGCTGTCTAGACGTGAGAAGAAGGAGCATGTAAAATTTGCTTCCTATCTCACAATGAACTCTTCCTAAAACAACCTCAAGCTAGGGGTGGAGCAAGCCACTACCTTGCCTTCTACAAGGGCTGAAATAGAATTGTTAACACTGGCTGTGCTACCCATACATGGTTATGCTGGGCATAATAAATAACATAAAAAATATAAATATGCAATATATTAACTAATAAACCATATGTAGATGCTCCCTGCTCTGCGGGACTTTATGTTGATATGTCGGCATAGTCTGGTGTTGGCAACTCCAGCACCCTCCCTATCGAACTATTTGCATAGAGACATAGCTGTGGTTCAGGCCTTTTTTTTGGCCTTTGGCGCATAACCAAACCATTGCTCCTGTTGAACATAAGCTCCTCTCCTTTCTGAGGCCAGCTCTTCCTTGGCTGCTTTGATTAACAGGGTCAGGTAGTGGCAAAGCAGTAAGGGAGTTCAGGAACTCAGAAATGGAGTCAACAAAATTACTGGTTGCTGATGACAGATTCCCTTTAACAGCTAACTGGCGGGGTTGCATAGTATTATATTGATTTATGATGCTATGTAACCCTTACAGTTCTGGAATGTATTGTATAACACTGGCATAATGCTGTCAGTGTTATACAATACATCCCAGAACTGTAAGGGTTACATGGCATCATAAATCAATATAATGCTATGCAACCCCATCAGTGCTGGGAGGTCTGGATGGGAGTTGCTGCATACTCATGCTGTGAGTCCATTGAGTGGAACTTGTTCGTCTGGAAGGGGCCAAAGAGTTAATAAAAGTTAATCAGAAAGTTATTCATACGTTTGATCTGCAAAAAAACAAGCCCTCATACAGCTACATAGACAAAAAAATAGTTTTTAGTTATAACTCTTGGATTGTGACAATGAGAAACGGAAAAAAAAAAAAACAACTTTTGGTCAGTAAGGCCCAAAACAGTCCTTAAGGGGTTAAAATAATCACCAAACATTCCAACAATGTTGGATTTTTTTGCAAACTTAAAAAAGGGGATGCATGATATCGCCTGTACAAATGTATGACTTCCCCGCTACATATGCCAGTGGAGTCCAGGCTATATTATGTGCGGTGAAGAAAAGGAGTTTTCGTCATGTTAGCTAGTGTTTCTCCTCCCAGCAGTCATTCACAAATATAGCTGGCTTGACCCTTTCACTACCTGGTTCCTCAGCTTTTGATATGATCACAAGCTTCCCTGCCATTCACCCTGCAAATCCACTCTTTGACTGTTCTTCATCAGATCTGTGATTGCAATCATGGAGCTGTAAATAGCCACTTTGTTCAAATGTCAGATGCAGTTAAAAACGCAGTTAGGCGCCTTAGCCACACTCAGCCAGTGCCCCGTGGTCACCAGTTTATAAACTGCTGTAGAAATAAGGTGCATATATGTGCTCAGCACTCAGCAGAGTAAACATTTATGTCAGTGCCACAAAAAGATAATTCCTGAACAATCAGCCTTCTGTGCAGAGGATCAGATGTTTCCAAGAGCTGAGGTTTAAATTCACCTCCTTAGGATACCAGATGCTCAGCTCCTGCTGGTTTCCTATCTGTACCTGTGTGCTATTTGCAGCCTAAGACTCTAGCTTTATTTATAGCTCCATGAGTGCACTGAAGCCTTGTCTCTTTGGATTTTTTTGTACTTTCCGCTGTCTGAGTGACCGTGGAAAGAGGATGAATGGTAAAAGCTCAGGGACACAATCAGACTGAAATATTGGAAGTGTCTGGCCTCAATTTTTGACCATTCCACTAAAGTCAGATGCAAGATGCTATCTACATGTGTTCTCTGTAACTGAGAAGTTTTACTGGCTTGTCCTGTCCAAGCTGGCTCCAAACACTATAAAAGTCTCTATTATATAGACGTTTTATGCTGCTAAGTGAGATTGGAACAAAGACTGGCCAGATAAAAATGGAACAGTATCATTAGATGTATTTAGTTTCTGATGGGTCAAAGGAGGAGATAACTACAACTACAGGACAGTTATGTGGCCAAATGACAGTGCTTCTACAGAAAGCACCAATTCAGGTCAAAAGAATCGAAAGTAAGTAAACAATCCTTTGCAAACCGGTCAAAAGAGTCTAGTAAAATATATTTCAGAATTGTAAATAGTTTCTGTCTGTTTCTAGCTGGAAAGGAACCTAACTATGGAAAAAAAGCTTTCCATTGATAAGGCTTCTCACGGGATTTGTTCATGCAAGTACCTTACTGTACATACGTAGAAGAAGTCTGGAATGTCCTTTTTCCTGCTCTTGTATTGCAGATAATTAGAGCCAGGTATAACACCCCAGAATGGAGTTACCACTCCCAGACCTTACTACTATCTTCTAGGGGCTAACACAATTTCATTCTATGCATTTTATTCCAGGACCTGCAAAAATGTGTATATCTATACAATGTTATGCAACTGCTTTACATGTAATGTGGCTGGTGTACCAGCAGATGGCAGCAAACAAAGGCACAGCTGTAGCTACTCAGAATGGACCTTTCCATTGCATTCGGACCCCCTTCTGGAGAGAAGTGGACTGCTCCCACTTACTGCAGTAAGGGTGGAGACCAGTTAGATCTAGTTAGTTCTAGTTACCCCATGCTGGGGAAAGGTCTGACAATTCCGGTTCAGACTCCATGTTGGAGCTGACAAAACCCCAAATTGCATAAGATAAGTCCGACCAAGGAGAAAAGTGCAGCCTTTGCAGCCATTGGAAGAAATCCAAGTTTATAGAAAGTTTGTTAGTATAGCAGTGAGCTACAGAGAATTAGAGCAGAAGATTTTGCCTGCCAAGTTTATATGCCAAAACCTGCTGGAAACCAAGACAAAGCCAGAAGGTTGTTATTTGGATGCAAGTCTACTTAAGTAAAGCTGTGTTGTATTCCATTACCAGGGACTCATTTATTACTGCACTCCTCAATTATTCCCCCCCATTTATTGCAACCGGGGCCAAATCCTGGGGCCAAGCCGTTTCCAGGTAGGAGCACAGTGACACTGTGACACACAACAGACATTTTAGGCCACACAATATACCTCTCGGGATTCGTACACCTGGGACGTGCGTAGCAACACACTTAGCGGGCCCTGGAGGAAGTCCGTCATGGCACAGGGGTGTAGCTATAGGGGGTGCAGAGGTAGCAGTCGCTACTGGGCCCAGGAGCCTGAGGGAGCCCAAAGACCCTTGTATCACATAAGAAGACACCGGTATTATAGAAAGTGCATGCTGATCAAGTTACACCTCTGGCTGGAGGGAAGGGGTTAGGTCAATAATTTGGCATGGGGTGGGGGGTGCCGTTACAATTTTTGCCTCGGGCAGCATGAAGGCTATGTGCTTCCCTGCTTCCAAAAGGAAGGAGAGTCCAAGCTGAACTCTTGCACCAGGGCCCATGAGCTTTTAGCTACGCCCCTGTTGTTGGAACCAGCCCATTCCTGGAACCTATGACTCTGCTAGATGGCGTTAAAGGGGCTGTCTGGTTTTTAAAAAAAATATTTCCTTAAATGTCCTCATAGGAAATTTTGAACTAATATAGGGTAATTTCTAATTTAGTATTTCTATCAATTAGAATTCAGCTACACGGTGATCTTTGTCATGCAACAACTGTCACACCCAAGGATGGCAGTGTGGTGCTAGCATAGAAATGAATGGGGCTGCAGTGTATCCGCAATGTCACTTCAGCAAATAGCCTTTATTATGTAGAGAAAGTTAATACAAGGCACTTACTATTGTATTGTTATTATCCATGTTGCTTCCTTTGCTGGATTAATTTTTCGATCACATTATACACTGCTCGTTTCCATGGTTATGACCACCCTGCAATCCAGCAGCAGTTTTCGTGCTTGCGCACCATAGGAAACAGCACTAGCCTATGTGTGCTCCCACGGTCCGGGCCACCAAAGAGGCTGGCACTTTTTCCTATAGTAGCGTGCACAGCCACCGCTGATGGATTGCAGGGTTGTTGTAAACATGGAAAGTGATAGAAAAATGTGATAGAATATAATGTGATGAATCCAGACAGCAATGGAGGCAATATGGACACTCACAATACATTAGTAAGTGTCTTGTACATATTCGCTTTCTCTACATGATAAATGCCACTTACTGAAGGGAGGCCACAGCAGACTGTAGCCAGCATTTCTCACTCTGGAGGATCTGTCTCATCTGTACAGGACATGAGCAACCTATTGATTTCACTAAGCACCAGCTTCATTTCCCCTGTGGAGGTGCTGCAGAAAAATGGAACACTTCCTACTATGCACCTTTACTTATTTCACTGGGGGGATTGCTGGGGGTCTCAGCAGTGACACATCCTTTGATCAGCTTATTTTTAGGGAAACTTTCTAACAAAATGAAATGGTCAAACAAGAGCAGCCGCTTTCAGGAAACCATTGTTGAATTTGTTATTTGATGCAGTGAATACAGCTGAGCTACTGTACATTACCAGTTGCTGCCCAATGACAAAAATATAACAGTTCTTTAAAAGAAGTCTTTATTTCAGAGGATGAAGATCTATAACAATAATTTCTTTACCATACTTCTTGGTATCAAATAGAAAGCAAGTGCTTTAGGGATTGCTGATGGTGCTCACTTAGCTAGAGTGATAAAATGACATTAATTTTCCAAGTATACGGTATAATAAGGGGAGTGTCACTTTAATATATCTTAGCAGATCCAGTAGTTATCTTTTAATTGATATAGAGAGATCTCTCCCATGATCTATTTATCCCCAGGACTGTGACTGTGATAAGTGGATATCCTCTATGTCTAGGGGACAGAATGTCAAGGGCCCTCCATAGCAAATTGCTTTGAGGGGCACATGGTGGCCTAGTCACTGTCATTTTAATATTAGAAAAATAGTCTGCTTCATATACCTCAATTTTCTATGTGGTCTTGTGCTTTGTCTCCCCCTCTTGCGCTTACTCCCTCTTTTGTGTTGAAGTGGTACTTACCAGCTTGGTCATCTTGGGGTCAACTCTGCTTGGCATGAGTGGTTCTTTTTGATTCTGGCCAGTTTTGAGGCGGAAAGAATCAGTAATCTTGATTGGTTCAGAGGTTGAATGGCGGTAAGATTTCCCTTTATAATGGAGTGCTCCGCTGGGATTCGTGCCTGTAAGAAGAAAGGAGACCTGGGTATCAGCACCCCACCTGCCGTCCCTTACTTTATTGCAATGTTTATTAGCGGGAGTTTTCCGCCCAGCTAATGGACTAGTGGTTATATGTTCTGAAGTTTAAGAGTTGTTCTTATGATTGGATGAATTTTAATTAATTTATGCTAATTTATTGATTACGCTAATGTATGTATTTATTATAAGTTATCCTTAATAAATAATGTGTCCATATAATTCCATTTAAAGATAAATGGATAAAGGTGTCTGTGTATTTATGTATTTATTTATTTATTTATTTATTTATTTTTGGTTAATGACTATGTGACTTGGGCCACCATGTTTCTACACCAACATAGAAGAGGATTCTTTACGGTAAGAGCAGTGAGACTATGGAACTCTCTGCCTGAGGAGGTGGTGATGGTGAATTCTTTAGAAGAGTTCAAGAGGGACCTGGATGTATTTCTGGAGTGTAATAATATTACAGTCTATAGAATTATTATGATTGTCATATTGGAGTCAAGAAGGGGTTTTTTTGGGGGGAAAATTTTTAGCCTGCCTCTGAATCACCTTTGCAGGCCAATAGGCTGGATGGACATATGTGTTTAACAGCCTTAAAGACTACATTACTATGTAAGATGGCTGTTTAGGACGTGGCTCATCACATTAGCTCTCTTTTCCCAGCCATGTTTAATGTGAGATCTCATGGACACATTCATCAATAAGCACAGTTTGCCTGTTCTTAGGAACAATGAATAGGCCATACACGATAAATAATGTTCTGACGGATTACAGTGGAGATAAGTGTGAGGGATCTGATGGATAGTTTGAATATCTGGATAATATTCAGGATTTAGTTGTATTCTGTTCAACAGGTGAGATGTGAGAAATAAATTGCCTGCATGATTTCTCTTGTTGCCTGACTAATCCTGTCAGTATTTTTACGGAGCTCCTAATGAACTGCTTTACATGTTTTCTCTTCCTCCTGGACAGGCTCCAGCTGCCCCTACTACCACAGAACATCTCCACAGCAATCCCTCTGAAAGCGTGCCTCATCTCTGCTGTCATACCGTGGAGACATACACCAAAGTACTGGCTAAATTAGCAAATTTTAATTATATTTTTATAATCCAGGATTATTCGTATTCATTGTTCTGTGCAGGAAAGGAAGATTAGGTGCAATTTTCACTTAACAGGAAATTGAATTATTCAATGATTATAATACCAAGGAAAGCCAGTTAGGCTTGTTTACCGCAAATCGGAAAATACTTAAAAGACATTGGTACAGTATGTAAAAATATATTAAGCCAAGGTAACATGATCACCAGAGACCTGTTCTGCAGTAGATTCACTTTTTTCAGGTTTTATGGTTATTTTAATGCCACATACATAGGTCTGTAATGCACAATTTATTGAGATGGATGGATTGAGATGGATGGATGGATAGATAGATATAAAAATAAAGGAAAAAAGCGGCACCACAGTGGAAAAAGTAAAAATGGAGTGCCAGCGGCTGTGGAGGTGATCCAACTTCCAAGTTATATAGATAAAAAATAATTCCACGGCACTTCCCAGATATAATCAAAAGTAGTGTTGTTTATTCACCAGAACGCGACGTTTCAGTCCTCTTGCTGGGACTTTGTGTCACTGCTTGAGAAAAGTCCCAGCAAGAGGACTGAAACGTCGCGTTCTGGTGAATAAACAACACTACTTTTGATTATATCTGGGAAGTGCCGTGGAATTATTTTTTATCTGGATAGATAGATAGATAGATAGATAGATAGATAGATAGATAGATAGATAATTGAAAGGATGGATGGATGCATGATAGGAAGGATAGATGACTGGATAGATAGATAGATAGATAGATAGATAGATAGATAGATAGATAGATAGATGTAAGGATGCATGTAAGGAAGAATGGATGCATGATAGGAAGTATAGATGACTGGACAGGATAGGTAATAGATAGACTAGAAAAAGGACCCGACTTCGCACGGGTATATTTAATCTATTTCATTGAATGTCTGTGTGTGTCGTTAAAAGATATCAACTGTATCCTCTATAACAGTGACATCTACAGCTCCCTTAACAGTGACATCCACAGCACCCTAACCCTTAACACTGACCCCCCCCCACAGTGCCCCATCTCCTTAAAATGGGACCTCCACAGCAGCCCACTCCCTTAACTCTGACCTTCACAGCAGCCTGCTGCTTTAACAGTGAGTTCCACAGCACCGCACCCCCTTGACAGTGACCTCCACAGGTGGCTGCCCCTTAACAGTGACCTCTACAGCACCCACCCCTTAACACTGACCATAGGTTACATTCCACTTAACTGTGACCTCCACCATTCCTGGCCCCCTTAATAGAGACCTCCACAGCAACTGCCCCTTTACCAGTGACTGCCACAGTACCTTGATCTCTTAACAGAGACCTCCACTGTACTTCACTCTCTTAACTGTGACCTCAGAGTACCCCGCTGCCTTAAC
Organism: Rhinella marina; assembly: GCA_900303285.1. NCBI lineage: Eukaryota > Metazoa > Chordata > Amphibia > Anura > Bufonidae > Rhinella > Rhinella marina. The sequence continues at coordinate 20,017 of ONZH01026066.1, read as the reverse complement.
AGTGACCTCACAGTGACCCGCTGCCCCTTTAATAGTGGCCTCCACATTCCCCTCCTCCCTTAACAGTGACCTCCACATTGCCTCCCCCTTTAACAGTGACCTCCACAGTTGCCTGCCCCCTTAACAGTAGCATCGGCCTCCACTTTAACAGTGACCTCCACTCCACAGCGGCCGCCCCTTTACTAGTGACTTCCACAGTACCCTGTCTTGTTAACAGTAATTTCCACAACAACCTACCCCCTTAACAGTGATCTCCACAGAGCTCTGTTGCCTTAAAATGTGACCTCCATAAAACCCCACCCCCTTAACAGTGACCTTCACAGCACCACATCCCTTAACATTGACCTACATAGCGAACATCCCCTTAACTGTGACCTCCACCAGCCCCCGCCCCCTTAACAGAGACCTCCACAGTGCCCGTCCCTTTGACAATGACCTCCAGAGCATCCCACCACCTTAACAGTGACCTCCACTCCACAGCTGCCTGTCCCTTTAACAGTGACTTCCACAGCGGCTGCTCCTTTATTAGTGACCTCGACAGTACCCTATCTTCTTAACAGTGATTTCCACAACACCCCGCCACCTTAACAGTGGCCTCTATAGCCATTTGCCCCTTAACACAGACCTTTATAGTGTATACCTTTTATATCTCCTTACCTGTGACCTCCACAGCAGCCTGCCCCTAGGGTGGTCAGAGGTCCGGTTTTAGGGCAGACAGTCCAGCTTTCAGACTCCCTGTCATCCATCCAGTGCAGGGCCTGGACAGACACAGGGATGTCCTTTTGAACAGCTCACTCTCAGACAGCAGCACTGTGCTATCTGAGTGTGAGCTGCAGGGAGAAAGTCAATCCCCCACCGACCCCTGCAGTTGACAAAAGTTGATTTTTACCTTCATTTTTTCCATCCCCGTCGGCTGCGGAGTGGGAGGGGGGCGTGACCTAACCTGGTTGGCATGGCTTAGCAGGACCTGGGGTGGGGGTTTTAAGTCCATCTTTTGAGGGTGGCCTGAATGGCCACCCTACCTGCTCCCTTAACTGTGACCTCCACAGCACTCTGCTCCCTTAACAGTGTCATCCACAGGGTCCTGCCCCTTTAAAGCCAACCTACAGCAGTGAAGAAAAATGGCTGGGTTGTTATGGAAACCTGGTGTAAAACTGTGTATGTGGAGACTAAGGGCCTGCAAGCTTCTATTGGCTAATGTAGGTCAGGTGACTGTGTATGTTGGGATATGAGGAGAAAGACCTGCAGACTTCTATTGGCTAATGTAGGTCATGTGATTTGCCATATTTGCATATGCTCCTTGAGAGCTGAGTCTAAAATAGATAGATAATTTTACTTATCCAGGCCATTCTGAGATTGTTTTCTTGTAACATATAGTACTTCATGACAGTGGTAAATTTGAGTCAAAATATTTCATTTTTACTTATAAAAAATACCAAATTTACCAAAAATTTAGAAAAATTAGCAAATTTCCAAATTTCAATTTCTCTACTTTTAAAATACATACTTTCCACAAAAAGAACAAGAGTATAACCAGTAGCCCCTTAAAAACATTTATTTTTATTAACCAATATAATAATAAAATAATTACCATCCACATAATACAGTAGGAGAACTATGACAACACGCCATGCGGATGCTCTACCCTCTTAACATAAACGCCTATTAATATCTGCTAAATGAAAATCACATGCATATACATCAATATAGCTAACAAAGTGACAAGTGATGCAAAACAATGCCTAATGACACTAGCCACCGCCCTAGTATATGTCCTATAGTAATAATTATTCAATGCAGATTATGTTACAACGTGCATATGGAAATAAACAAGTGATAACCACACATACCTAATAAATGGGAGAGCTTCCGCTGGCGTCCCCTCTACGCGCGTTTCGCGTGTACAGCTTCGTCAGGAGGAGAGGCCAGGGAATGTGGAGGAATGGGTTTAAAGGACTAATCTGCCAATGACAAGTCACCTTGCCAGGCACGTGACAGAATTCACCTGCTAAGTCTAATGAGCGCTTACATCGTCACCGGAAACCACGTACAAGCTACTTCCACCCTCCCTCCGAGGCCGACGCAGGGAAGGGCAACTTCACATATAACGTGTGTTGCCAGTTGCCTGCGTCCAACCTCACGCGGTGGGAGACATGAAAGAGCCGTGGTCCGATGTACCCGTAAGCGCATCCATTAGCAGGTGACTAAACTATGCCATGACTGGCTTTTACACTACCAATAATATGAAAGAACATACCACAATGCACCTAATTAAATAATTAAAAAATATAAATGTGCATGGAAATATATAAGTGATTCATAATAAGTTAAAATGGTGTTAAAAAATATGTGAATGCATACCTTTACTGAATACTTATAATACCAATTAATTATTAATAACAAATCAAGTGAATACAATCCTTCATAAAAAACACAATATCCTGTGAAGAACTTTTATGCCCCAATAAACTTAGGGAGAAGAGTAAGGTAAATATGTTCAGGTTTATCACCAATTATAACAAACAATGGGAATCCATTCGAGAGATTTTGAATAAACATTGGAATGTCTTGAAAACTGATGTGATCCTGAAAAAATGTACATCAGATAGACCTTTAATGACAGCAAAAAGATAAAAAAACTTGAAGAACATCTTGGTTCATAGTCATTACATCCCGGACATGGTGTCATCAAAAAGCAAGCACCTGAAGGGCTCATATGCCTGTGGCTCATGTAGAGCCTGTAGGAATATGGATAGATCAAGCCACTTTAGTGATGCGGATAATAAGCGAACATATGAGATCCGTGATTACATCTCTTGCTCTACAACTAATGTCATATACTATGCCACCTGTCCTTGCAATAAGATCTATATTGGTTTAACTACCAGAGAATTTAGAAAAAGGATAAGGGAGCATATAAGAGACATAGAGAAAGCAGAAGATGAAAAGGATAATGTACAATTGAAGACTATTTCAAGGCATTTCAAATTATTTCATAAATGTAATCCGGATTTGTTGCGATTCAAGGGCATTGACAGGATGTACACGGGCATTAGAGGAGGTGACAAAGGAAAGAAACTTGCACAAATTGAAAGTAAGTGGATCTTTAGATTAGGAACTTTGGCACCTAAAGGCCTTAACGAAAATTTGGGCTTTAGTGCTTTCCTGTAAAAGGCTGTGTAGTGTCGTGGGAATATATATTTTTAAGGTATTTAAGGTATGGGTTTTAACTATGTTTTTGTTTTGTCTTATTTTAGATTGGAAAAAGGAGTAAGGAGAAATCTGCTTTTGGAAGTTTCCAAGAATGCACATAGTGGCAGGAGAAGAATCATGCTCACACACGTTTACATTACTATATGCACCGGCACTTTATTAAATTTTCAATTGTTAATTACTAATCTATTATAATGTTTATATAGCACCTTGTTTGTTCTTGTATGTATATATCAATATTATCGATTTTGATAATTTTTGTATGAATTTATGATATGTATAGTAATCACGGGATGTTTTTTGATTAACACTTTGAGATATTGTGTTTTTTATGAAGGATTGTATTCACTTGATTTGTTATTAATAATTAATTGGTATTATAAGTATTCAGTAAGGGTATGCATTCACATATTTTTTAACACCATTTTAACTTATTATGAATCACTTATATATTTCCATGCACATTTATATTTTTTAATTATTTAATTAGGTGCATTGTGGTATGTTGTTTCATATTATTGGTAGTGTAAAAGCCAGTCATGGCATAGTTTAGTCACCTGCTAATGGATGCGCTTACGGGTACATCGGACCACGGCTCTTTCATGTCTCCCACCGCGTGAGGTTGGACGCAGGCAACTGGCAACACACGTTATACGTGAAGTTGCCCTTCCCTGCGTCGGCCTCGGAGGGAGGGTGGAAGTAGCTTGTACGTGGTTTCCGGTGACGATGTAAGCGCTCATTAGACTTAGCAGGTGAATTCTGTCACGTGCCTGGCAAGGTGACTTGTCATTGGCAGATTAGTCCTTTAAACCCATTCCTCCACATTCCCTGGCCTCTCCTCCTGACGAAGCTGTACACGCGAAACGCGCGTAGAGGGGACGCCAACGGAAGCTCTCCCATTTATTAGGTATGTGTGGTTATCACTTGTTTATTTCCATATGCACGTTGTAACATAATCTGCATTGAATAATTATTACTATAGGACATATACTAGGGCGGTGGCTAGTGTCATTAGGCATTGTTTTGCATCACTTGTCACTTTGTTAGCTATATTGATGTATATGCATGTGATTTTCATTTAGCAGATATTAATAGGCGTTTATGTTAAGAGGGTAGAGCATCCGCATGGCGTGTTGTCATAGTTCTCCTACTGTATTATGTGGATGGTAATTATTTTATTATTATATTGGTTAATAAAAATAAATGTTTTTAAGGGGCTACTGGTTATACTCTTGTTCTTTTTGTGGAAAGTGATTATCATATGGAGTATCCCGGTCACTAGTTCACTTGAGGTGGATTGTGTTGTTTTAAAATACATAGTAATACCTCAAAAAATAGTTATTATTTTACATTCCCCATATGTTTACTTCATGTTTGGATCATTTTGAAAATTACATTTTATATTTTTGGGACGTTAGAAAGCTTAGAAGTTTAGAAGCAAATCTTGAAAATTTTCAGAAAAATTCCAAAACCCACTTTTTAAGGACCAGTTCAGGTCTGAAGTCACTTTGTGAGGCTTACATAATAGAAACCACCCAAAAATCCCATTTTGGAAACTACACCCCTAAAGGTATTCAAAACTGATTTTACAAACATTGTTAACCCTTTAGGTGTTCCACTAGAATTAAAGGAAATGTAGACGAAATTTCTGAATTTTACTTTTTTGGCAGATTTTCAATTTTTATCCATTGTTTTCCATTAACAAAGCAAGGGTTAACAGCCAAACAAAACTCAATACTTATTACCCTGATTCTGTAGTTTACAGAAACACTCTATTTGTGATCGTAAACTGCTGTGCGGGCACATGGCAGGGCACAGAAGGAAAGGAACGCCATATGGTTTTTGGAGGGCAGATTTCACTGGGAAATTTTTAAGTTGTCATGTCACATTTGAAGACCCCATGATGCACCCCTAGAGTAGAAACTCCAAAAAAGTGACCCCATTTTGGAAAATACACCCCTCATGGTATTCAAAACTGATTTTACAGACATTGTTAACCCTTTAGGTGTTCCAATAGAATTAAAGGAAAATGTAGATGACATTTCAAATTTTCACTTTTTTGGCAGTTTTTCCATTTTAATCCATTTTTTTCCGGTAACAAAGCAAGGGTTAACAGCCAAAAAAAACTCAATATTTATTACCCTGATTCTGTAGTTTACAGAAACACTCCAATTGTGATCGTAAACTGGGAGAATGTATCCAGAAAACTATCCACTAGCGCTACCTTTGGAGACACTTATTGTTGCTGCCGTTACCGCAGCAGTACTGCACACCTGCTGTTCTGGAAAACCAAATGCGTATATATCTATATAATGGCACCGCGCAACTGGTATGTGAATATCCCTTATTCACTTAGGTTGTACCTTTAATTCAATAACTTTCCTCTGTAGGATTTAGTATACCACTCAGTTCACCTCTGGAACGGTAGTTAGCACATATGTCTCAATGTTCCGCACACTAAAACGCTGTATTCATAGCGTACTGGATTGGTTACATATGTGTTCCTACCTTTATAGTGGCATGCACAAGGTCTTTAGGGTGTTCAATGGTTCAGGATACGGTCCCGGTTCTTCCTAGGGACTTTCTCAATTTCTGGAGCGAGCCCCGGCCGGTGGCTTAGCTCTGCTTGCTTGTCTGTAGCTCACGCTCACTCAGAGCGTGCAGTGACATCACCTGTGCTACGGATAGGTAATTGAGCCAAACTTGCTAACCTACGCGTTTCAAACAACACGGTGTTCTTCCTCAGGGTATTTTTTCCAGTTAGGCTCTGTATCCTCCTTTATATCTCCACCTCATTAACCCCTCTTGTGCCATCTTACTCAAAGGTAAATAATTCTATTCCTGTGTTCAGGCCTCCAGGCATCAGGGTGTGTCTCCACCTCATTAACCCCTCTTGCGCCACCTTACTCAAAGGCAAATAATTCTATGTCTGTGTTCAGACCTCCAGGCATCAGGGTATTCATTTCATAGATTCACCTGGTCTCCGCTCGTGACATTTCTTTAATAAAATCCCCTCCTCGTTTATCTTGTTTAATAATTTCCAAACCGCAGAATTGTGTTTTTATAAACTTTCCATTGTGTGTTTCTTTATAATGTCTTGACAATGGGTGCCCTTCGTATTTTCTGGTTATATTATACACATGCTCTCTTATACGTTCCTTTAATTTTCTTTTTGTGCGACCAATGTAAATTTTATTGCAAGGACATTTAATGGCGTATATTACCCCTTCACTCTGACAGGTTATATGCTGATCAATATCATACCATTCATTATATTTTTCGTGTTATTCATATTTTTTCTATTCCCTCTATTGTTTACACTGACTCCTCCTATACACTGACTGTGATCGTAAACTGCTGTACGGGCACACGGCAAGGCGCAGAAGACAAGGAATGCCATATGGTTTTTGGACGGCAGATTTCACTGGGAAAATTTAAGTTGTAACATTTGAAGAACCCCCGATGCACCCTTAGAGTAGAGACTCCAAAAAAGTGACCCCATTTTGGAAATTACGGGATAAGGTGGCAGTTTTGTTGGTACTATTTTAGGGTACATGATTTTTGGTTGCTCTATATTACACTTTTTGTGAGGCAAGGTAACAAAAAATAGCTGTTTTGGCACCGTTTTTATTTTTTGTTATTTACAATGTTCATCTGACAGGTTAGATCATGTGATATTTTTATAGAGCAGGTTGTTACAGACATGGCAATATCTAATATGTATACTTTTTTATTTATTTAAGTTTTACACAATATTTTTGAAACAAAAAAAAAATCATGTTTTAGTGTCTCCAAAGTCTGAGAGCCATAGTTTTTTAAAAAATTTTTGGGCGATTGTCTTAGGTAGGGTCTCATTGTTTGCAGGGTGAGATGACGGTTTGATTGGTACGATTTTGGGGTGAGTGTGACTTTTGATTGCTTGGTATTACACTTTTTGTGATATAAGGTGACAAAAAATGGCTTTTTTTACACCGTTTTTAATTAATTTTTTTACTGTGTTCACCTAAGGGGTTAGGTCATGTGATATTTTTGTAGAGCAGGTTGTTACGGACGCGGCAATACTTAACATGTATACTTATATTTATTAATTTAAGTTTTATACAATAATATCATTTCTGAAACAAAAAAAAATCATGTTTAGTGTCTCCATAGTATGAGAGCTATAGTTTATTTCTTTTTTGGGCGATTGTCTTAGGTAGAGTCTAATTGTTTGCGGGGTGAGATGATGGTTTTATTGGTACTATTTTGGGTGAGTGTGACTTTTTGATCGCTTGGTATTACACTTTTAGTGATATAAGGTGACAAAATGTTCACCTGAGGGGTTAGGTCATGTGATATTTTTATAGAGCCAGTCGTTATGGATGCGGCGATACCAAATATGTCTGTTTTTCTTTTTTTTTTCTAGAATTTTATGTGTTTTATTTTGGGGCTTTTTTTACGTGAAACTTTATTTTTTATTATGTAAAACACTTTTTTAAAAACTTTTTATTTTTGTCCCATTCTGGGACTTCAACTTCTGGGGGTCTGATCCCCTCTTTAATTTATTATAATACATAGTGTATTGTAATGTATTGGGTGTCAGCGTCGATGCTGACAGCCTGCCTGTGAGACCCAGCCTCAAGGGCTGGATCTCACAGGCTTCCGTAGAAGGCAGTCCCGATGGAAGGCATCGGGGCTGCCTTCTGTGACATCGGGTCCCCGTCACTGCAGCACGGGGACCCGATGGGGCACCCGTACCCTCCACAAACCTCGTGCATGCTGTGGTCAGCTTTGACCATGGCATACAAGGGGTTAATATGCCGGCATAGGTGTTTTCACCGATGCCGGCGTATGCAGCAGGTCTCCGGCCAGTTGTGACTTGGGGACCCCTGCCGCTGATCGGTCGGGTGCAGGAGCTGGTGCTTAAGTTCAGGACTGATGACTGATGGCAGAGAAAAGAACCAGCCCTATCTATGATAGGGAGCTGTAAAGGAATGTTAGTTTTAAAGGGCATCTGTCAGCAGACTTGTGCCTATGAAACTGGCTGACCTGTTACATGTGCGCTTGGCAGCTGAAGGCATCTGTGTCGGTCCCATGTTCATATGTGCACACATTGATAAGAAAGATGGAGTTTTAATATATGCAAATGAGACGATAGGAGCAACAGGGGGGTTACCAGTACACCAAGAGGCTTAACTCTCTCTCTGCTGCATCTTCTCTACTCCTATTTATAGGGTCCGGTGTCAGGACATTTTCACTGCCTAGTCCTGTCAAAGTGGAGAGGGCACAGCAGTTGCAGAGAGAGCAGAGTCTCAAGGTGTAAAGGCTACGTTACTGCTAGAGGTTACTTTCCACATATTAAAACTTAGGAGGTAATTTATTAAGACCAACATTTTAGACGCCAGTCTTAATAACCCCTTACATTGGCAGTAGATACGCCGTTATGTAGAGGCACCGGTCATCCTTGCTGGCTTGAATTTAGACTATTTTCAACACCTAGAACAGGCACAGAATATTATAAAAGAGATGGGCCTACCGGACTGTCCCCTTCCCCACCCGCGCCAGGCCCCCTTTTTTAGACCTGGTGCAAGCGGAGAAAAGTTGCAGATTGCTGCTAAAATAGCTGCTGCGCCGCAATCTGTGACAGATGAAGTAAGTAAGTAGTAAATGACCCCCTTAATTTTTCTGTGCAATGTGGGCACATATGAACATGGGACCAACACGGATGCCTTCAGCTGCCAAGTGCACATGAAACAGGTCATCTAGTTTCATAGGTACAAATCTGCTGACAAATGCCCTTTAACATTGACATATAGTGGTGTGAATCTGTAGACATGCTTCAGTGCATTACATCACTATCCTATTGGCACCAGTTGTCTATGGACATACTGTAACTGGCAAAATAAACTTGTGGCAACTGGTTGCATTGTAACTAAAGATGACATATACAGGTTTTGTATAGATTAATGATGGACCCCAATAATTATTTCTTCTGGTGAGACTAAGGAACCCAACTACTCTATTAAAAGTACTTCCTGACATGCAGATTATCCTAATTCTAGATGAATATGTATTTGCTTGCCCAATGAAACTCAGCCTCTAATTATTTTTTGCTATTAAAATGAATGGTGACTTATATTAGTTTTCAAAGGACCTGAACTTCATTTGTTTCAGAGGGTTGTATAATTGTCTTGGCTGGGTAATGTTGTGTTTGATCACATGGGTTTTGGGAGGTATACATTTAAACCAGCAGTACAAGTACATAATAATTTATGTGGAAAACACAAAGGGATATGAATTTTTAATAGTTTTACCATGAAGATAATTATTTATAACTTACTAGATAAGCCAGTGTAGCTCAAGTTCTGTATCCTAATAAGCACTATTTAAATCCACTTATTACAAGAAAGTTTAACTTATTTTTTTAACTCTACAGAACCTGTTTCCTGACTTTTTACAGGCTTTGTCAGTGGTATGTAAATAGATAGATGGATAGATATATAGTTAGATAGATAGTTAAAGTGCCTTGAAAAAGTATTCACATCCCTTCAACTTTTGCACATATTTTCACGTTCTCAGTATAATTACAGCTGTTCTATGAAGGCCTCAGAGGTTTGTTAGAGAACATTAATGATCAAACAGTATCATGAAAATCAAGGAACACACCAGAAAGGTAAAGGATAAAGTTGTAGAGAAGTGTAAAGAAGGGTTAGGTTATAAAAAAAACAATACCCCAGTCTCTGAACAACTCATGGAGCCCTGTTCAATCAATCATCCAAAAATAGGACTATTGCACAACTTCAAACCTACCAAAACATGGCCGTCCACCTAAACTAATAGCCCAGGCAAGGGGAGCACTACTTAGAGAAGCAGCCAAGAGAGTCATAGTCACTCTAGAGGAGCTGTAAAGATCCACAGCTCAGGTGGGAGACTCCACAAATCTGGCTTTTATGGAAGAGTGGTGAGAAGAAAGCCATTTTTGAAAGCAAGCCATAAGTAGTCCTGTTTTCAGTTTGCCATAAGCCATGTAGGGGGACACAGCAAACATGTGGAAAAAGATGCTCTGGTCATATGATAAGTTTAACTTTTTGGAAAATGCTATGTGTGGTGGAAAACTTACACTGCACTAGATCAATAAGAACACACCATCTCCACCACAAAACATGGTGGTGGCAGCATTCCCCCAATCCTGGGGAAAACCTGTTGGAGGTTGCAAAAGACTTTAGATGGGGGTGGAGGTTCACCTTCCAGTATGACAACGCCCCTAAACATACAGTCAGAACTACAATGGAATGGTTTAGATTAGGAATGCTCAACCTGCGGCCCTCCAGCTGTTGTAAAACTACAACTTCCGCCATGCCCTGCTGTAGGCTTTATAGCTGTAGGCTGTCCAGGCATGCTGGGAGTTGTAGTTTTGCAACATCTGGAGGCAAGACTGGTTTAGATTAGAGATGAGCGAGCATACTCGTCCGTGATTGGTGCGAGTTCGAGTATTAGGGTACTCGTAAGTGCTCGCTGCTCGGACGAGTATCTCGCCATGCTCGAGGAAATGGCAACTTCCGCATCGTGCTTTTTAGGCGCCTAAAAACACAGCCAATCACAAGCCAGGAGACTCTGCGGTACACCCAGCATCACGTGGGGCCCTTACATGTCGATAGCAGGGGTTGGCTGGCCTGATCAGGTGACCCTGGAATATACTACCGACTGGCCGCGGTGCTCGGCTCAGATGCCGTCTGGATGTCGTTAGGGATAGAGCTGCTGCCTTTCAGGGACAGTGTTAGGGCCTGCATTTAGTTCTCTGTTAGGCAGGGATCACCCACAAAGAACCCAACAGCCCTTCTAAGGGCTAGAAGACATTTTTTTTTTGTCACTTGGCTGGCTGGCACTAGTAGTGCAGCTATCGCCATGTATAACCCCCTTTTATTTTTTTATGTTATATCTCAGTGATACAAATCCATTGCACACAGCAGTGTGGAACCATTCTGTGTGTCACAGTTCAGTACACTCACTATTTTCTGTCCAGGTGACACTTTCTGTATGTCACCGAATACAACCAAGTCATTTGCTGCCTGTCACGTGTATGGCTTGATCCCAAAAATCTCTGTGCGACATTTGTCTGGGTCGCAGTCTAAATAGCTACCGTCAGTAGGGTGTCAGTTAGCTCTACGATAGTTTCTGCACGTCACGTTCCCAAAAAAAACAAAAAAATCCAAAACAAAATATAGAAAAAAAATTAGTTTTTTTGTTGTTTTAGCTGAGTGATACAAATCCATTTCACACAGCTGCGTGTAACCTTTCTGTGTGTCACAGTTCAGCACACTCACTCCAAACCGTATATTCTGTCCAGGTGACACTTTCTGTACGTCACCGAATACAACCAAGTCATTTGCTACCTGTCACGTGTAAAGCTTGATCCTAAAAATCTCTGTGCGACATTTGTCTGGGTCGCAGTCTAAATAGCCACCGTCATTAGGGTGTCAGTCAGCTGTACGATAGTTTCTGCACGTCACGTTCCCAAAAAACAAAACTAAAAAAAAATATTAAAACAAAATATAGAAAAAAAATTAGTTTTTTTGTTGTTTTAGCTGAGTGATACAAATCCATTTCACACAGCTGCGTGTAACCTTTCTGTGTGTCACAGTTCAGCACACTCGCTCCAAACCGTATATTCTGTCCAGGTGACACTTTCTGTACGTCACCGAATACAACCAAGTCATTTGCTACCTGTCACGTGTAAAGCTTGATCCTAAAAATCTCTGTGCGACATTTGTCTGGGTCGCAGTCTAAATAGCCACCGTCATTAGGGTGTCAGTCAGCTGTACGATAGTTTCTGCACGTCACGTTCCCAAAAAAACAAAACTAAAAAAAAATATTAAAACAAAATATAGAAAAAAAATTAGTTTTTTTGTTGTTTTAGCTGAGTGATACAAATCCATTTCACACAGCTGCGTGTAACCTTTCTGTGTGTCACAGTTCAGCACACTCGCTCCAAACCGTATATTCTGTCCAGGTGACACTTTCTGTACGTCACCGAATACAACCAAGTCATTTGCTACCTGTCACGTGTAAAGCTTGATCCTAAAAATCTCTGTGCGACATTTGTCTGGGTCGCAGTCTAAATAGCCACCGTCATTAGGGTGTCAGTCAGCTGTACGATAGTTTCTGCACGTCACGTTCCCAAAAAAACAAAACTAAAAAAAAAATATTAAAACAAAATATAGAAAAAAAATTAGTTTTTTTGTTGTTTTAGCTGAGTGATACAAATCCATTTCACACAGCTGCGTGTAACCTTTCTGTGTGTCACAGTTCAGCACACTCGCTCCAAACCGTATATTCTGTCCAGGTGACACTTTCTGTACGTCACCGAATACAACCAAGTCATTTGCTACCTGTCACGTGTAAAGCTTGATCCTAAAAATCTCTGTGCGACATTTGTCTGGGTCGCAGTCTAAATAGCCACCGTCATTAGGGTGTCAGTCAGCTGTACGATAGTTTCTGCACGTCACGTTCCCAAAAAAACAAAACTAAAAAAAAATATTAAAACAAAATATAGAAAAAAAATTAGTTTTTTTGTTGTTTTAGCTGAGTGATACAAATCCATTTCACACAGCTGCGTGTAACCTTTCTGTGTGTCACAGTTCAGCACACTCACTCCAAACCGTATATTCTGTCCAGGTGACACTTTCTGTACGTCACCGAATACAACCAAGTCATTTGCTACCTGTCACGTGTAAAGCTTGATCCTAAAAATCTCTGTGCGACATTTGTCTGGGTCGCAGTCTAAATAGCCACCGTCATTAGGGTGTCAGTCAGCTGTACGATAGTTTCTGCACGTCACGTTCCCAAAAAAACAAAACTAAAAAAAAATATTAAAACAAAATATAGAAAAAAAATTAGTTTTTTTGTTGTTTTAGCTGAGTGATACAAATCCATTTCACACAGCTGCGTGTAACCTTTCTGTGTGTCACAGTTCAGCACACTCACTCCAAACCGTATATTCTGTCCAGGTGACACTTTCTGTACGTCACCGAATACAACCAAGTCATTTGCTACCTGTCACGTGTAAAGCTTGATCCTAAAAATCTCTGTGCGACATTTGTCTGGGTCGCAGTCTAAATAGCCACCGTCATTAGGGTGTCAGTCAGCTGTACGATAGTTTCTGCACGTCACGTTCCCAAAAAAACAAAACTAAAAAAAAAATATTAAAACAAAATATAGAAAAAAAATTAGTTTTTTTGTTGTTTTAGCTGAGTGATACAAATCCATTTCACACAGCTGCGTGTAACCTTTCTGTGTGTCACAGTTCAGCACACTCACTCCAAACCGTATATTCTGTCCAGGTGACACTTTCTGTACGTCACCGAATACAACCAAGTCATTTGCTACCTGTCACGTGTAAAGCTTGATCCTAAAAATCTCTGTGCGACATTTGTCTGGGTCGCAGTCTAAATAGCCACCGTCATTAGGGTGTCAGTCAGCTGTACGATAGTTTCTGCACGTCACGTTCCCAAAAAAACAAAACTAAAAAAAAATATTAAAACAAAATATAGAAAAAAAATTAGTTTTTTTGTTGTTTTAGCTGAGTGATACAAATCCATTTCACACAGCTGCGTGTAACCTTTCTGTGTGTCACAGTTCAGCACACTCACTCCAAACCGTATATTCTGTCCAGGTGACACTTTCTGTACGTCACCGAATACAACCAAGTCATTTGCTACCTGTCACGTGTAAAGCTTGATCCTAAAAATCTCTGTGCGACATTTGTCTGGGTCGCAGTCTAAATAGCCACCGTCAGTAGGGTGTCAGTCAGCTGTACGATAGTTTCTGCACGTCACGTTCCCAAAAAAACAAAACTAAAAAAAAATATTAAAACAAAATATAGAAAAAAAATTAGTTTTTTTGTTGTTTTAGCTGAGTGATACAAATCCATTTCACACAGCTGCGTGTAACCTTTCTGTGTGTCACAGTTCAGCACACTCACTCCAAACCGTATATTCTGTCCAGGTGACACTTTCTGTACGTCACCGAATACAACCAAGTCATTTGCTACCTGTCACGTGTAAAGCTTGATCCTAAAAATCTCTGTGCGACATTTGTCTGGGTCGCAGTCTAAATAGCCACCGTCATAGGGTGTCAGTCAGCTGTACGATAGTTTCTGCACGTCACGTTCCCAAAAAAACAAAACTAAAAAAAAATATAAAAAAAATATAGAAAAAAAATTAGTTTTTTTGTTGTTTTAGCTGAGTGATACAAATCCATTTCACACAGCTGCGTGTAACCTTTCTGTGTGTCACAGTTCAGCACACTCACTCCAAACCGTATATTCTGTCCAGGTGACACTTTCTGTACGTCACCGAATACAACCAAGTCATTTGCTACCTGTCACGTGTAAAGCTTGATCCTAAAAATCTCTGTGCGACATTTGTCTGGGTCGCAGTCTAAATAGCCACCGTCAATAGGGTGTCAGTCAGCTGTACGATAGTTTCTGCACGTCACGTTCCCAAAAAAACAAAACTAAAAAAAAATATTAAAACAAAATATAGAAAAAAAATTAGTTTTTTTGTTGTTTTAGCTGAGTGATACAAATCCATTTCACACAGCTGCGTGTAACCTTTCTGTGTGTCACAGTTCAGCACACTCACTTCCAAACCGTATATTCTGTCCAGGTGACACTTTCTGTACGTCACCGAATACAACCAAGTCATTTGCTACCTGTCACGTGTAAAGCTTGATCCTAAAAATCTCTGTGCGACATTTGTCTGGGTCGCAGTCTAAATAGCCACCGTCATAGGGTGTCAGTCAGCTGTACGATAGTTTCTGCACGTCACGTTCCCAAAAAAACAAAACTAAAAAAAAATATTAAAACAAAATATAGAAAAAAAATTAGTTTTTTTGTTGTTTTAGCTGAGTGATACAAATCCATTTCACACAGCTGCGTGTAACCTTTCTGTGTGTCACAGTTCAGCACACTCCTCCAAACCGTATATTCTGTCCAGGTGACACTTTCTGTACGTCACCGAATACAACCAAGTCATTTGCTACCTGTCACGTGTAAAGCTTGATCCTAAAAATCTCTGTGCGACATTTGTCTGGGTCGCAGTCTAAATAGCCACCGTCATAGGGTGTCAGTCAGCTGTACGATAGTTTCTGCACGTCACGTTCCCAAAAAAACAAAACTAAAAAAAAATATTAAAACAAAATATAGAAAAAAAATTAGTTTTTTTGTTGTTTTAGCTGAGTGATACAAATCCATTTCACACAGCTGCGTGTAACCTTTCTGTGTGTCACAGTTCAGCACACTCACTCCAAACCGTATATTCTGTCCAGGTGACACTTTCTGTACGTCACCGAATACAACCAAGTCATTTGCTACCTGTCACGTGTAAAGCTTGATCCTAAAAATCTCTGTGCGACATTTGTCTGGGTCGCAGTCTAAATAGCCACCGTCATAGGGTGTCAGTCAGCTGTACGATAGTTTCTGCACGTCACGTTCCCAAAAAAACAAAACTAAAAAAAAATATTAAAACAAAATATAGAAAAAAAATTAGTTTTTTTGTTGTTTTAGCTGAGTGATACAAATCCATTTCACACAGCTGCGTGTAACCTTTCTGTGTGTCACAGTTCAGCACACTCACTCCAAACCGTATATTCTGTCCAGGTGACACTTTCTGTACGTCACCGAATACAACCAAGTCATTTGCTACCTGTCACGTGTAAAGCTTGATCCTAAAAATCTCTGTGCGACATTTGTCTGGGTCGCAGTCTAAATAGCCACCGTCATTAGGGTGTCAGTCAGCTGTACGATAGTTTCTGCACGTCACGTTCCCAAAAAAACAAAACTAAAAAAAAATATTAAAACAAAATATAGAAAAAAATTAGTTTTTTTGTTGTTTTAGCTGAGTGATACAAATCCATTTCACACAGCTGCGTGTAACCTTTCTGTGTGTCACAGTTCAGCACACTCACTCCAAACCGTATATTCTGTCCAGGTGACACTTTCTGTACGTCACCGAATACAACCAAGTCATTTGCTACCTGTCACGTGTAAAGCTTGATCCTAAAAATCTCTGTGCGACATTTGTCTGGGTCGCAGTCTAAATAGCCACCGTCATTAGGGTGTCAGTCAGCTGTACGATAGTTTCTGCACGTCACGTTCCCAAAAAAACAAAACTAAAAAAAAATATTAAAACAAAATATAGAAAAAAAATTAGTTTTTTTGTTGTTTTAGCTGAGTGATACAAATCCATTTCACACAGCTGCGTGTAACCTTTCTGTGTGTCACAGTTCAGCACACTCACTCCAAACCGTATATTCTGTCCAGGTGACACTTTCTGTACGTCACCGAATACAACCAAGTCATTTGCTACCTGTCACGTGTAAAGCTTGATCCTAAAAATCTCTGTGCGACATTTGTCTGGGTCGCAGTCTAAATAGCCACCGTCATTAGGGTGTCAGTCAGCTGTACGATAGTTTCTGCACGTCACGTTCCCAAAAAAACAAAACTAAAAAAAAATATTAAAACAAAATATAGAAAAAAAATTAGTTTTTTTGTTGTTTTAGCTGAGTGATACAAATCCATTTCACACAGCTGCGTGTAACCTTTCTGTGTGTCACAGTTCAGCACACTCGCTCCAAACCGTATATTCTGTCCAGGTGACACTTTCTGTACGTCACCGAATACAACCAAGTCATTTGCTACCTGTCACGTGTAAAGCTTGATCCTAAAAATCTCTGTGCGACATTTGTCTGGGTCGCAGTCTAAATAGCCACCGTCATAGGGTGTCAGTCAGCTGTACGATAGTTTCTGCACGTCACGTTCCCAAAAAAACAAAACTAAAAAAAAATATTAAAACAAAATATAGAAAAAAAATTAGTTTTTTTGTTGTTTTAGCTGAGTGATACAAATCCATTTCACACAGCTGCGTGTAACCTTTCTGTGTGTCACAGTTCAGCACACTCACTCCAAACCGTATATTCTGTCCAGGTGACACTTTCTGTACGTCACCGAATACAACCAAGTCATTTGCTACCTGTCACGTGTAAAGCTTGATCCTAAAAATCTCTGTGCGACATTTGTCTGGGTCGCAGTCTAAATAGCCACCGTCATAGGGTGTCAGTCAGCTGTACGATAGTTTCTGCACGTCACGTTCCCAAAAAAACAAAACTAAAAAAAAATATTAAAAAAATATAGAAAAAAAATTAGTTTTTTTGTTGTTTTAGCTGAGTGATACAAATCCATTTCACACAGCTGCGTGTAACCTTTCTGTGTGTCACAGTTCAGCACACTCACTCCAAACCGTATATTCTGTCCAGGTGACACTTTCTGTACGTCACCGAATACAACCAAGTCATTTGCTACCTGTCACGTGTAAAGCTTGATCCTAAAAATCTCTGTGCGACATTTGTCTGGGTCGCAGTCTAAATAGCCACCGTCATTAGGGTGTCAGTCAGCTGTACGATAGTTTCTGCACGTCACGTTCCCAAAAAAACAAAACTAAAAAAAAAATATTAAAACAAAATATAGAAAAAAAATTAGTTTTTTTGTTGTTTTAGCTGAGTGATACAAATCCATTTCACACAGCTGCGTGTAACCTTTCTGTGTGTCACAGTTCAGCACACTCGCTCCAAACCGTATATTCTGTCCAGGTGACACTTTCTGTACGTCACCGAATACAACCAAGTCATTTGCTACCTGTCACGTGTAAAGCTTGATCCTAAAAATCTCTGTGCGACATTTGTCTGGGTCGCAGTCTAAATAGCCACCGTCATAGGGTGTCAGTCAGCTGTACGATAGTTTCTGCACGTCACGTTCCCAAAAAAACAAAACTAAAAAAAAATATTAAAACAAAATATAGAAAAAAAATTAGTTTTTTTGTTGTTTTAGCTGAGTGATACAAATCCATTTCACACAGCTGCGTGTAACCTTTCTGTGTGTCACAGTTCAGCACACTCCTCCAAACCGTATATTCTGTCCAGGTGACACTTTCTGTACGTCACCGAATACAACCAAGTCATTTGCTACCTGTCACGTGTAAAGCTTGATCCTAAAAATCTCTGTGCGACATTTGTCTGGGTCGCAGTCTAAATAGCCACCGTCATTAGGGTGTCAGTCAGCTGTACGATAGTTTCTGCACGTCACGTTCCCAAAAAAACAAAACTAAAAAAAAATATTAAAACAAAATATAGAAAAAAAATTAGTTTTTTTGTTGTTTTAGCTGAGTGATACAAATCCATTTCACACAGCTGCGTGTAACCTTTCTGTGTGTCACAGTTCAGCACACTCACTCCAAACCGTATATTCTGTCCAGGTGACACTTTCTGTACGTCACCGAATACAACCAAGTCATTTGCTACCTGTCACGTGTAAAGCTTGATCCTAAAAATCTCTGTGCGACATTTGTCTGGGTCGCAGTCTAAATAGCCACCGTCATAGGGTGTCAGTCAGCTGTACGATAGTTTCTGCACGTCACGTTCCCAAAAAAACAAAACTAAAAAAAAAATATTAAAACAAAATATAGAAAAAAATTAGTTTTTTTGTTGTTTTAGCTGAGTGATACAAATCCATTTCACACAGCTGCGTGTAACCTTTCTGTGTGTCACAGTTCAGCACACTCACTCCAAACCGTATATTCTGTCCAGGTGACACTTTCTGTACGTCACCGAATACAACCAAGTCATTTGCTACCTGTCACGTGTAAAGCTTGATCCTAAAAATCTCTGTGCGACATTTGTCTGGGTCGCAGTCTAAATAGCCACCGTCATAGGGTGTCAGTCAGCTGTACGATAGTTTCTGCACGTCACGTTCCCAAAAAAACAAAACTAAAAAAAAATATTAAAACAAAATATAGAAAAAAATTAGTTTTTTTGTTGTTTTAGCTGAGTGATACAAATCCATTTCACACAGCTGCGTGTAACCTTTCTGTGTGTCACAGTTCAGCACACTCGCTCCAAACCGTATATTCTGTCCAGGTGACACTTTCTGTACGTCACCGAATACAACCAAGTCATTTGCTACCTGTCACGTGTAAAGCTTGATCCTAAAAATCTCTGTGCGACATTTGTCTGGGTCGCAGTCTAAATAGCCACCGTCATAGGGTGTCAGTCAGCTGTACGATAGTTTCTGCACGTCACGTTCCCAAAAAAACAAAACTAAAAAAAAATATTAAAAAAAATATAGAAAAAAAATTAGTTTTTTTGTTGTTTTAGCTGAGTGATACAAATCCATTTCACACAGCTGCGTGTAACCTTTCTGTGTGTCACAGTTCAGCACACTCACTCCAAACCGTATATTCTGTCCAGGTGACACTTTCTGTACGTCACCGAATACAACCAAGTCATTTGCTACCTGTCACGTGTAAAGCTTGATCCTAAAAATCTCTGTGCGACATTTGTCTGGGTCGCAGTCTAAATAGCCACCGTCAGTAGGGTGTCAGTCAGCTGTACGATAGTTTCTGCACGTCACGTTCCCAAAAAAACAAAACTAAAAAAAAATATTAAAACAAAATATAGAAAAAAAATTAGTTTTTTTGTTGTTTTAGCTGAGTGATACAAATCCATTTCACACAGCTGCGTGTAACCTTTCTGTGTGTCACAGTTCAGCACACTCCTCCAAACCGTATATTCTGTCCAGGTGACACTTTCTGTACGTCACCGAATACAACCAAGTCATTTGCTACCTGTCACGTGTAAAGCTTGATCCTAAAAATCTCTGTGCGACATTTGTCTGGGTCGCAGTCTAAATAGCCACCGTTAATAGGGTGTCAGTCAGCTGTACGATAGTTTCTGCACGTCACGTTCCCAAAAAAACAAAACTAAAAAAAAATAT